>PVKC010010647.1:0-25503 GCA_004027635.1 Crocidura indochinensis | reverse complement strand
ATATTAGCTTACATTGAATACATATAATAATATTGTAACATGAATATTAACTAATATTTCCCTTGATCTAACCATCTCAATTTTGGACATTGGGCTCTCTTGCCTTTTTGTATACTTGGCCATAACATTATCATAAAAAATACTAGACATAATCACACAAATATAAAATTAAAACATGTATACTTTAGTCATGCTAATCACAGTAGCTCTATATAACATGCTGTATGGTTGTAGTAAACAAATTATTTGAAGTGTCAATTACTAAAATAGATTGCTGTGTATATAAACATTATTAAGTTACTGACCCTACCCTGATCTGTGATTGTGCCTTACCCTAGGGTGTGACCTGGCATTCTGCCCCCACCCTAGGGTGGTACCTGATTCTGCTTCCACCTTTGGGTGGTACCTGATTAGGGGGATAAAAAGCAAGCATCTGTGGAAATCGGGAAGCTTTTTGTTCTTCCTGGCCCATTCCTAGACTTTTTGGGGCTTCGGCCTCTTCAAGGAAAAAAGAGCTGTTTTCTTCGGAAGTCTGGCTGCCTTTTGGCTTTCTTCCTGCCGCATTCACCTCAGAATCTCTGGTTGAGCAGGGTGGCAGACGCGTTCTCCGAGCTGGAGGGGAAAGACCTTATTCTCCATCCCTCCATCAGTGAACCTTTTCAGGGGCTGACTTGCTACATAATGCTTTTTATCCCCTGAATCAGGTACCACCCAATGGTGGAAGCAGAATCAGATACCACCCTAGGGTGGGGCACACCCTAGGGTAGGGCACAATCACAGATCAGGCTAGGGTCAGTAACATAATAATGTTTATATATACAACAATTCCCCTTTTAATAGATAATATGTTTAATATGTAACTAGTTAAAAAGAAAGTATAAAAGAGCACATTTATAATCTGTTTAAAAATGTGCATAATAAAAATATGCATACCAAGAATAAGAAAGCATAGTATTCTAGTAAGATAAATATAAACTCTCAGAATTTGTTATCTATGGCAGTTACACGGTGATGGGATTCTTGTGTTTTCTTACTGACAATGTTTTGGCGAAAATGCATTAATTTTTTACTTTAACATGTATTTGCAGGTATTCAAAAGGGAAGATATGGACTGCAAGTGATAGGTACTGGAACTGGAATAAAATCTATGATGACATTTTTCTAAAGAAAAAATTAATTTGGGGCTGGAGAGATATTACAGAAATGTAGGTGTTTATGTGAATGAATGAGGGAAGTAGAAAGCCTGTCTAGAGTTCAGGCGGGGGTGGGGCCGGGAAGGGAGATTTGGGACACTGGTGATGGGAATGTTGCACTGGTGAAGAGGGGTGTTCTTTACATGACTGAAACCCAACCACAACCATGTTTGTAATCAAGGTGTTTAAATATATTAATAAAGTAAGATATGAAGCTCACCACGAAGAGTGGTGAGTGCAGTGAGAGAAATAAGTAAGCTGAGAACTACCTTAACAACGTCAGTGAGTGAGAAATGTAGAAAGTCTGTCTTGAATACAGGTGGGATTGGGAGAAAAGAGATAGGGGCATTGATGATGGGAAGGCTGCACAGGTGAAAGGGGGATGTTCTTGTTATGACTGAAACCCAACTACAATTATGGTTAAATAAATAAATATGTTTAAATATGTTTCAATTTATTACAATTATGTTAAAATAAAAACATTATTAAAAAAAATTAAGGTGTTTGGTTTGCATGCAGCCAGCCCTGGTTCAATTCTTGATAATGTATATGCATATAATGCATATTTATAATGCACATATTGCATACATACATAAACATATATATATACATAATGTATATGGGAACCAGAAATATATAATCATATAGCAGAGAACTAGTAATGCTCAGTACCACACACCAAATAAGTCAATAAATTAACATAATAGTAAATTATTTGATTTTCTTTAAAATTTAGTGTGTTATACTATGGGTCAGGAATATATATAGTGTTATGTTAATAAATGTGTTTTTTAATAAACTTGTCTTAAAATAAACTTATGATTTGTCATCACATAAACATTTCTGGGGCTAAAAGAAGTTATAAGTGGGGGCTGCAGAGATAGCATGGAGGTAAGGCATTTGCTTTGCAGAAGGTTGGTGGTTCAAATCTCAGCATTCCATATGGTTCCCCAAATTATATGCCAGGAGTTATTTCTGAGCATAAAGCCAGGAGTAACCCTTAAGTGCTGCCGTGTGCGACCCAAAATCCAAAAAAAAAAAAAAAAAAGTTATAAGTGGAAAAAATTTAGGTGGTTCTACGCTTTTAAGTAATGTACTATCATAGTCTATTGTGTATATAGAAACTCAGTGATAATTAGGAATGTTGTCATTTAAAGCAATAGAGCCTTCAGTCTTTGCTATTTTAAATGCAAACTGTAAAGAAACAAAAAATTCCATACTTTCTCACCAGAGTATATGAATATTTATATGTGTGCAAAGTAGGTCATATTTCATCTAAGTTGTCATCAATTCATCCAACTCATGACATGATACATAATTTTTAATGATGTGCAGAAAATTCTGGAAGCACTCTATCCAAAATTATCAGTATGTTAATAAGAGCAAAAGTTATAATGATACAACTAAATATAACCAAAACTTAGGGCAATATTTCCCCTCCATTCGATTACAAAACAAATATACTAAAGCTACTAGCTATAAGTAGAAACTGAAAACTCTATGGCACCTTTAGATAAGTGATACCAGTACCAACCTCCAAAATTTCTCTCTCAAGACATTTAAAAATGAGCAATTTAGTTGCCAGTTTCCAAAAAAAAAAAAAATCACTTTATCACTGAAAACACTTTGTAAATCATTGTATGCAGAGGCACTTGCAAATGCATGGCAGAAGGTCTGTATCCTTTTTCATTGTGCCTAGGAGAAAAATATCTATCAGTACTTCCAACTAACTTTCTTGGATGCCCAAGATGAGAATCATTTCCAACAGTTGACATCTCCACTGGAAAACTCTCTTGGCTTATTCTATTTCAACTGAACCCAACAGTTGGAATTATGCCTACAAACTTACAAACAAACAAAACAAAAAACAAAAACACACCCAAACCCCAAAAACCAAAAATAAAAAATATCACCCCAAACATGTTTTGCTTTCTAAAAATGGACAGTTTGTATTGCAGATTTCTTAGATTTCCTTTCTAGATGGTTAAAACCAATAAAATGGTTTTAAAAGGCAAGTTAAGAGTGTTTTTTTTTTTTTTTTTTGACAAAGGAAATAGTTTATTCTACGTGTCCTCTGATGAAATATTTCAAACCAGAAAAAATCTGGAAAAGCAGTGGGAAAAATAACCCATACTTTTATTCGGAAGAAATATATTGTCCCGCTTCTAGTTTTCATGCACACACATATATGGGATTTTAAATCATGACATACAAATTTTTATATTTGGTTTAAAAATATATTTTCTAAATAAATTGTTTCCCAATGAACAACTTTCCCCATCATAGAAAGATAGAGATATGTTTAATTTGATCATGTTTATAAATGTGTTATTCTATCCTGGGGGGTGTATTTTGGAATCTCAGCAGAGGTCTTTTATATCTTCTGTAACTGCAATCTAATTTTGCTCTCATTACATGACTAAATCCACCCAGAGATCACAATCCCATGGGAATTCTCTAGTTTCAAATATATCCTTCCTCATTATTGTCATTCAGTTAACTCTCTCTATTACTATGGTTATTTTTATTTTTAATTTCCAATTTTCTTTTGGGGGGCATTTTGTTGGTGTTTGGTCTTAGTCTTTCTTACTTTAGTTGGAAGGTAGAAATCACACAATTGAACTGTCAGACTAAGTGGCTCTCTAGTTTGGAAAATAATCAGTGTCAGACTTGGGAAAGAAGTCTCTCCTCCCTGGAGGCAACAAACTCAGTCACTTTATCCTTTACCAAGATTTACCTGCTATGTTGTCCTTGACACAGGAAATGGTCAATGAGAAACTGGCAGGAAAATGAGCAGGTATGTGTGGCCAATGAGAAACAAGAAAATAATGAGCAGCTGCATGTGGCCAATAAAAAACAGCTTTAAAGAATGAAATTTTAATAGGCCTACTTGCTCTTCCTAGATCAATGTAATATTGATAATAGCAATAAGGGCATCTTTTGGGAAGTTTAAGATTCAAAGGAACAAGGGGCCTGGAAAAATGTTTCATGTCTTTGTCTTTCTTCCCTTTTTGGTTCACTGGGGCCTTATGATTTGTGCCACCTTCTCCAATTGCAGTAAATTGTAAGCCAACTCTTTTAAATATTCCTTTAATGACACACTTATAAATTCTTTAAAGTGATCTTGAAAGAATGAGATTGTAGTGGATGGGTATTCTTTCTCCGGGGTCCAGTAGATAGTGACTTAAAATCCTTTTGTAAAGAAACTAAAAAGCCTGCAGACTCCCCTAAAAATGACAGTAACAAAAGCACCACCTAAAGTGGTGCTTAACTCTGTAAAGGGCTGCTGGTATCTTCACTTTATAGAAGAACATTTTCATATTAAAAATAGGAAATAGGTTTAGAGCTACTTAATTATATACTGTATTATGCTTCTAAACACAAGTAGGAAAAAATCAGATAGAAACACATTTAAATGACTTGTACTGAATGAATATTGAGTGGACATTACCAGAGTAGAATTGATAGAAAATGAACAGTATCAGAAGTTTTTAATTTTTTTTTTGATTTTATAAATCTTAGGGAAGGACTCTCTCCCCATCTCTCTCTTTCTGCTCATGATCAACTCTTAATTAGTTTTCGAGAGATTGGGAGTAATGCTTTTATAACAGATCAAACATATTTTGTTTCTGAGACTGCCTGGGCCATTATACCCTATATGTCTTCACATCAAAAATATCAACTTCTTTAGTTCTGGGACCACTCATAGCAGTGCCTGATAGAACCCATGTTGGGTGCAAGCAAGGTAAGTGGCTTATCTATTGTCCTAGCTCTCTGACAACAACTTCTAGAGGTTGCTTCTTCTTGAGGTCATCTTTAGCATGTTCTCTTTATGTTTCTAAGGGCATATAATGTACCTAATTATGCAAAGCTGCTCTAAGCTTCATTTACCTTCTTCTTTACATTTGCACAATCATCTTCCCACTTACATATTCCTATCCACTTACATATTCACTGTATCTAGACTATCTTTGGGAATCATCACGGCAACACAAATAAAGCACGCAGATGACTCTTTCTAATATGATAACTGACAAAAAGTGACCTTTCTCTTTTCTTCTATGTGGGAGAATCTCATCCATCTTTTATTACAATACCACGTATGTGTGTACATGCATTGTGAATCATGCTTCACTGGTTAGAATGAGGTAATTTCTACTCATTCCTTGTCATTTGTGGGCTTACATATTTTCTACTGTGTATAATTTAAAGGCCCAAAATCTGTAACTTCTTTTATATATGATACAATTTAGTCTGAAAATATTTCTGTAATTTAACATCTAGATGAGACAAAAAAATTACTAAACAATAAAATTCTAGCAAGGCTTAGAATACATTCTTTTTATTTATTTTTTATTTTTTTTATTTTTGGGTCACACCCGGCAGTGCTCAGGGGTTACTCCTGGCTCCATGCTCAGAAATTGCTCCTGGCAGGCACAGGGGACCATATGGGGTACCGGGATTCGAACTGATGACCTTTTGCATGAAAGGCAAACACCTTACCCCTAGAATACATTTTTAATTTGGTTGTTTTGGGGCCACATCTAGCAGTGCTCAAGGCTTACTCCTAGCTATATACTCAGACATTACTCCTGGTAGGACTCATGGGACCATATAAAGTGCCAGAAATTGAACCTGGGTCAGCTGCAATGCAAGGCAAAGTCCTTATCTGCTAGTGATAGGCAAACTTAAGAGTAATGACCTGGGGAAGAAACAAAAATCTAGAAATGAATTATATTATATTGAGTTTGTGATATTTTATAATTCCAGTAAACAGATTTGCAGTGGGTGGGGTGAAGAAAGGGCGGGTGTGTGCAAAATGATCAAGAGTATCCTAAATGGATGAAAATCATTTTCTCTTTCAGCTAAAAGTATTAGTTGTTCTTTGTATTCTAGTTGAAAACCTCCTATATATTTGATGGTGTCCCTTACAAGTGAATGGAATTCTTAGATCTAATTGTTCATCAGCTCGTACTAATCAGGCTCATAGAAATTAACAGTATTTATCTGATTTGGGGGCCACATCAGGTGTACTCAGGAGCTACTCTCGTCTCTGTGTTATGGATACTTTTCACAGTGCACAAGAGTCTGTGTGCTACAGGATGCAAAAAGTATGCACTCAGTCTACTAATATATCTGTGCCTACACTCCAATAAATTGCATTTAAACTGATGTTTCTTAAAACTTGGATTTTTAAAAATTCTGATTTAGGAAAAAAAATTGTCAAACCTAAATACCCAAACCAAAGTCAATCACAATAAGATCAAGAGACTCAAACTATAACAAGTCATATACAAAAGGGACCCGGTACACTAGCAATCCAGGGGACTAAGAATGGAGGTATGGGATGCATGCTGGGAACTATGGCAGGGAAGTCAGCACTGGTGGTGGGAATGGCCCTAATTTACGGTCACTATGAACCTAAAATACATTGGTGAAAGATCTGTAATTCACATTGGTCTCAATGAAAATTAAAAAAAATCATCTATTAAGAAAAACAATATTTTAAGTTGGATCATTTGGGGGTCAAGTGATAGTGCAGTGATAGGGCATTTGCCTTGCATGCAGCTGACCTAGGACAGACCTGGGTTCGATCCCCAGCGTCCCATATTGTCCCCCAAGCCAGGAGCGATTTCTGCGTGCAGAGCCAGGAGTAACCTGAGTGTCACTGAGTGTGGCCCCCCAAAATAGAAATTGGATCATTCATTTTTATTTCTATAAATTATATTAGAAAACCAGAAATTGTAAACATATCAGGATATTCTGCAAACCTAAACTTAAATTACTGTTGCAAATTTCTAAAATAATTCTTATATGAACCATGTTGTCCATCTTTTAAATGCTCTAGTAACAAATATATTGCTACTAGAATTAACTTGAATGTATTTTAAGTAATAAAATGGGTTAATCTATTCATCAGCAGTTAAGATTATGTAAAAGACAACTGGGATTTATGGTACATCAAATACAAAAATATCTCTATACATACATCATTTCTTTGCAGCAGCATAAAAAATGAACTAGAGAAACTTGAAAAAAAATCCTGTATTCAAATATTTTGAGATGTGACATTATAGTGACTTATTCATGAGAACTTCATAATACATTAGTGAGGATGCTGCAGGATATTTTGGAAAAGTAATGAAGGCTGGGAAATGCTGAGTTTTTCTCCAGCCTTCTTTTCTAAGAAACAAATGAGGTGGGATTTCCTTTTCAGTTCAAAACATCAACTCTTCCTATCTATAATCTCATCTATCACTCCACCCCCAAACAACTATAGAGTTATGTTTATTCTTTGATGCATCAGCTCATACTCTAGGTCCTCTAGAGACAAGCCAGAGTTGTTTATCTTTGCATGTTTTCCAGGATAGTATCCAACCTAAGGTCTGTGTGGAGGGAGAGAAGGAAGGAAGTGTTGCAAGACTACAAGGGCAAAATTGAGAGAGGAAGGAGGTTGAAGTACTACATTAACACCTACAGTGTTAGTCTTCTGGCTAGCTAGACATTTTAGAATGTCTTCAGGGAAGTTCAAGCAGAGAAGGACATTAAGTAGATATATAGCAAAATGAGCTCTGGATTGCAATGTGAAGGAGAGACGATTTTAAGATTTTTATTGATGGACTGAACCTTTTTATTTATAGTCACACCCAGAGGTACTCAGGGCTTACTCCTGACCTCTGTGTTCAGAGATCATGTAGCTTCAAGAAACATTTTGGAGATACCTCTGATCTTTTTCAGAATAGTCTATAATCATCTAAATGCTGTAGTCCCTTCTTGTCTATGACTATCTTCAGAGCTTTCTAGGGTTGCCTAATTTTTTTTAGGTCTTAGGTCTTCGAACGATCCTCCATGAAGATCTTACTGGGGCTATCCTTGTTCACTCTCAGTATTTTTATTTTGTTTTTTTTTTTTTCTGTCTTTTTGTTTTGGCTTCTGGATCCAGCCTGGCAGTTCTCAGAGCTTACTCCTGGCACAGGGCTGAAGGATCACTTTTGGCAGGATTTGGGGTAGGGGGGCGCAATATGGTATAACAGGGATCTAAGCAACCTACAGGGTATCCTTTCTGGGCCCTCACTCTTAGTATTCTTAACTTGCTGCTGTTCTTCATGATCCTATCAGTGCTACATTTTCATGATGGTAAATTTTCACAATTGTGATTTCCGGTTTATGTTATCCCACCATTAACTGAAGAATGATTATTGGACATTCTTGTCAATGATCTGAGTCCAGCGAGCCAACAGGACTCCACTAGCCACATATCTGAGCTCAGCATCTGACCTGACATTGCTACACACTGCCTGGACTGTTTCCCTCATGGAGATTAAATGCAGCCCGGAGGGGCTGAGTAGCTGAAGCTGACACATGCATCCCAGTAGAAATCAACTGTTTCCCTTATTTCCATCATTACTCTGAAGCTGTTTCTGTTATCCTACCTCCTCCTTGAATGTATCATTGGAAACCTTAACTTTGGTTTATCACTGGGGTGCCTGTTATGTGAACCCCCCCTAGTAAACTTCAGCATATTTATGAAAAGAGAATGAATAGTGAATATCATGTTGAAAAGATAGTTATATAAGTCAATCCACTGGTTCAGCAAGATTTCACACACAAAGTTATTGTATTCCAATATCTACTATTATTCTATACCCCCAAGGACTCCTAAATTGTTCTGAAGGACATACAAATTTTATTATTCATTTATTACATAAGGCAGATAGAGGGGCCGGGTGGTGGCGCTGGAGGTAAGGTGCCTGCCTTACCGCGCTAGCCTTGGACGGACCGCGGTTCCATCCCCCGTGCCCCATATGGTCCTCCAGGCCAGGGGCGACTTCTGAGCGCATAGCCAGGAGTAACCCGAGTGTCACTGGGTGTGGCCCAAAAACCAAAAAACAAACAAACAAAAAAAAAACATAAGGCAGATAGACAAACAAAGCCTTCATGAGAAAACAAAATATGAAAATGAGTAAGAACTTGCTTACTCAGTATAAGATATACTTATATGTTAGAGAAACACATGTCTACCCTAAATCTTCTATTAAACAGAGAAATGTTTTTATCTTTAATCTGCATATCTGCTTATTTAATAATATATTTTCCCTTTATTGATCAGAATAAGACCAAATGATGACAGAGAAATAACTTTAATGCTAAGAAGTTAATTACTATAATATATTTAAGTACATTATTTTGTATACAATGTATAGTATATAAAAAGGTGGCCTTCCATAAAAGGAACTAAAAGTAGGGGCCGAAGAGATAGCATGGAGCTAGGGCATTTGCCTTGAGGTAGGGCATTTGCCTTGCATGCAGAAGGAGAGTGGTTCAAATCCTAGCATCCCATATGGTCCCTTGTGCCTGCTAGGGTGATTTCTGAGCACCAAGCCAGGTGTAACTCCTGACCGATACTGGTGTGACCCAAAAACCAAAAAGAAAAAAAAAGAAGAAACTAAAAGTCAATCTTATTAAAACCTAGATTTTCATATCCTTTAAAAGATATTGTATATAAAGAGTAAAACTATTACATATATGATAGTTGTATACTACATTATGAAAGACATACAATTATCCATACTTAAATTATTTTTATGTATTGAATTAATCCCATGTAGCTCTAAATCCTTTAGTTCTAAAATTTTATACAAGCTAGGTGGTGCTCACTACCATAGATTAAATAACATATAGTAGTTAAATTTTCTATAGTTTCCCGATTGGCAAGAAGAAATGTATCCGGGCCCAGAGAGATAGCACAGCAGTGTTTGCCTTGAAAGCAGCCAGTCCAGGACCAAAGGTGGTTGGTTCGAAGCCCGGTGTCCCATATGGTCCCCTGTGCCTGCCAGGAGCTATTTCTGAGCAGACAGCCAGTAGTATCCCCTGAGTACCACCAGTGTGGTCCAAAAAAAAAAAAGAAGAAGAAATGTATCTGAAAACTGCTTTCCCTCAGGAAATAATTGAAGGCAAAAACAAACAAACTAAAAAGCGAATTTGGGGGGGGGGATTCAATTTAATTTCAACCTATTTTTAATGACAGAGATTCTTAAACTTTAATGTTTCAGGAAAGTATATATTTTAAAATGTTTTTATTTTTTATAAAAGTCAAAAAGGCTTTTAGGCCATAAACTAAGTGTTCTGGGTCTCAATAACTATGCTTTAAACATCTCAGAAAATTACAGGGTGGGGGAAAGAAAGGGAACAGTTTATATTTTTACATTTCTAGAGTGCTACCAATAAGAAAAATAACTCTGGGAAAAATGCCTACAATGTATAACATTTAAAGCGTGCAGTATTTTTTTTTTCATTTGCTATCTCATTTAACTTGCATAACAACAGAAAGATAATAAGATTAGGTACTGGAATTCTATTTTAAAGACAAGAAGTTAAGAGGTAAGAGAAATTGACTATCTTTCAAAAAACTAAAATTGTTTTTGAGTTTTATTACTAGCAAAATGTTTCCTCATTTTCTTATAAATGAGAACTTATTTTTATTTTGGGTTCTTAGGAAAATACTGGTATGTAAAAATGTCTTTCCCGCATGGTCATAAGCTCTGTAGGAGAGAGATAAGCAGTAACACTAATAAATAAGCAACATGGAATAAATATTGAGTGTAATACAATATAACCAGAGAGTTGAATACTACAGCTTGTAAAAATTATCACTTTTTTTTTAAACAAATGAGATGACCAGTTAATGAATTTCAAACACAAGAAACATATACTTCATTACAACAGGAGTTTAACTCATTAAGATTTAGGAATGATAATAGCATTTTCAAACATACACTCATTTTTGTATACACAGCAATGCAGACTTCCTGTATGCACACAATCACATCTAAACACTCTAATAATCCCAGCAGTTGCAATATTTGAGGCAGAATCTACATTATTCATTCTCTCCTGTAGATGGAGATGCAGGTCCTTCAATAAACCAAACCAGCATATCATCTCTTAGGCAAAAAACCTCATTCACGTTAAAAGCAGGCAAGTCATCTCTTAGGCAAAACCTCATTCGGGCTAAAAGCAGGCAAGAGCAGGCAAGAACTTAAATTTGTAATTACATTAAAAGTTTCCTCATAAAGTACCAGGTCCTACTCAAGGCTGCACAGTCAAATTAATTCTCATTATCCTGCTCTGTCTCCTTTAGCTGTTGACAAGTAAGGGGGATTATCAGTTGGAGAGGTGGACTCTTGATGGATAAACTGATATATAGGAAATTATTCCTGTGTGTTCTGGGCGTGGTGCAATAGAGAGAATGCTTTTGATAACACTTTTGATATCAGCAAGGTCAGGGATCTTCTGTAGGGCAGTAGAGACTGAGACTATGCACAGTGAGAAAGACACTCAGGAAGTCAGCAGAAATCCTTAAACTAGAGAAAGGGCAAAGCCTTGATTCTGAGTCTTAGATCTTTCTTATTTCATACTGATCATACCCTTTATGCAGGAGTCACTGATAGCTAAAGTAATGGGACAAAATAGTTCCCACTCTCCCAAAGGAATGGACTTGTCTTGCTCCATAGACCTAAATGAGATTTATTTTGGGTTTTCATTCCCCCCCAACCCCCAGGGTCACTAGGGTTACTGAACCAGAAAAAAAAGATATAGTTGCTATTCAATAGTGTTTACTAGTAAATCCTGAAACAGACTGCTGAGATGGCAGGCCCAGCAGTTTATCATTCAAGAGTCCATACGAAGCTTCTCAATAAAGGGAATTCTTTCCTAAATGAGTGTTAAATGAGAAAGCTACAAGGATATAACTCACCATCCCTATACCTTACTCTTTGCATTACAGAGCTACCTTGATGAGCTGATGAAAAGCTGTAGTACTTGTGTACTACAAAGGAGACAATCTAATTTTAATTTCTCATTGACTGCCTCTGAACAGCTATTTATAAGGAGCGCTGCTTGGGTAAGGTGGAGGTTCTCTTTCAATGCCTTTCTTGATGTGCATTGTTTCACTGACTCTCATCTTCCCACCCAGATAGCCAACTAAACCTCAGTGACAGATGAAGAGGGAGGAAAAAACGTGTTTAAGATCCAGGGGGAGACAGGTGCTGGAATGATGAGGACACCAACCTAAAACACGAACAAAGAAGGTGTGTAATAGATCAATCCTGGTTCCCATTTCCTCTTTCTCAAGATCATGGTTTAATTTTACAAGTATCTAGAAATCCAGACATAAAAAGGCATCCAGCAAGGTTCACAGGCCTCTCAAAATCCTGGTGAGGCAGCAGCCTGGATGAGAAGAACTAAAACGAGCAAGAACCAACCAAATCAATGACTTGCCCTTATCCCTTAGAATTTGGGCTTAAGAGAATATCTTACAGAATCCCCCAAATTTACATGAGGGCCATTCATTATGCCACTTGGGAAAAAAAAATTCAAATACTTGAATATCACATAAGACATATTTCAATTGAAAAACTTAAAGCTCAACTTTTTTAGTGAGACCCTGATTCAGTGACCCAAATTTTAGTGAGGTCCATGCTCAGTACCTTCCCAATCAGTTGTTACTATGAGGGAGATATCACAAGAGCAAATCTTGTGAACCTCCAGCTCAAAGGAACACCTTAGGCTACAGGTACAAATAAACTTTCATGATGTCAAGTACAAGTTATTTATTTTCCTTCTCTGATGTTCACAGGGAAACATTTGTCTTCATGATTACAAGGATTCTGTTCATTCATGTTGCTTGCAACAAAACCTACAGAAGACAGAACACTTATTTATGGAGATCTAAAGCCATAAAGAGGGAAGATTGGGGAGTGAAAGTACTTGCAAGAGAGAATGAGAGAAAGAGAAAAGAAAAATGTCTGCCATAGAGGCAGGCTAAAACTTGGGACATTGAAGACAAAAGAAATGAGCACTAGTGGAGGATGGATATTGGAACATTGTATGACTAAAACTATAATTATGAATATCTTTGCAACTGTATCTCATGGTGGTTAAATAAAAAAAAGAATTAATTATAAAAACAAAGAAGAGAAAAATGATAATCTAAATGTGCAAAGAGTTAACTTCCAGCATGTTATAGTCTAATCTAAAATTTGGAAGATAACTTTATTTGTGATACACATAAAAAGTTTTTTTAACTATGACATGATTAATTACCAGAATTAAACATGGCTAAAATATCACAATATAGGGGGTCCGGGAGATAGCATGGAGGTAAGGCGTTTGCCTTTCATGCAAAAGGTCATTGGTTCGAATCCCGGCGCCCCATATGGTCCCCCGTGCCTGCCAGGAGCAATTTCTGAGCATGGAGCCAGGAGCAACCCCTGAGCACTGCCAGGTGTGACCCAAAAACCAAGAAAAAAAATCACAATATAATGCCATATTTCAATTATATTTCTGACTTATAAAATGGTAACACACACTGAAATTGGTTATGGGTAGTAGAGAGATATATCATGTTTGGGGGAGGTGTCATCACGTCATGAAGCACCTTGTTTTATGAAATGAAAATGACTTAATGGCTTATGTTCTACTTTTAACTGTTTCTAAGAAAATAAATGAGTGTTTAACTACTCTAGAAGTAAGGTGGGCAATACTGCTCTGTGGGAGGTGGTAGAACAATCCAAGGGGCTGGTAATAGTTTCTTTTTTCTTTTATTGTTTTGTTCTGTTTTTGAGGAAATATCCAGGAGAGTTCTGAATTAACTGTTGGTAGTACTCAAACAACCATATTTGGTGCCAGAAATCAAACTGGGGCCAGTGGTAAGGAACACAAGTACCTTAATCTTATACTATCTCTCCAGTTCTACTTGTATTCTTTCTTTTCATATTTTTGTTTGTTTGGGGGCCATGCTTGGTTATGTTCAGGACTTACTATAGGCTTTAAATTCAAGGATCACTCTTTGTGGGCTCAAGGGACCATAAAGGGTACCAGGAATCATATCCAGGCCAGGTAATAGGAAGGCAAATGATTTACTCATGTGCTATCTCTCCAGCTCTTTTGCTTGTTTTCTTAAAGAAAGTAGATTTCTTTATTTTTATTTGGGGTGGAGGTGGGGTGGGAAACATCAGGTGGTACTCAGGGGATACTCCTAGCTCTGTACTCAGAAATTACTCTTGGCTGGTTCAAAGTTCAGGAGACAATATGGGGTGCCCTACCTGCAATACTATCATTATAGTCCTGAAGAAGGTAGATTTCTAAGGAAGTGCTCGGTGACTTTATTTCCCTGAAAAGGAGGCGGAAGGATGAATATGTTTACAAACCTCTGCTTGAAAAGAAGGCATAGTTGCCTGCATATGTGACCACATGCAAATGCTCATCTACACGCTCATTCTGGCAAATACTTAAGTGATAGGTGTAGAAACCTTTTATTTTATTCTACCTCTTCGTTCTTTTTCATATCTTCTCCTTCTGAACCACTCTTACTTTTTTCATTAATATAAACCTCCCTCTACAAGATGTTCAGCTAGATTACCTCTAGTTATCCAGTGTTGGCATTATAAGAAAATGGCAGTATGGCACAGGAATTATATTGAATTAAAGTCAATTCAAGTCCCACAGGCATATGAGATGTCTATCACTCCAATAAGAATGAAAATCGGAGATAAAACACCACAATTCAGATATTTACAATAAATAAAATTTCTAAAGAGAGAAACTGATTTGGAGCTGGAGAGATAGTACAGAGGGAGGACATTTGTCTGGTACATGGTTGACCTGAGTTTGATTCCTGGCATTTCATATAGACCTCCAAGTTTTCCAGGAGTGATTCCTGAGTACAGAGCCAGGAAGAAATAAACCTTGAGAATGGCTGGTGTGGTGCAAAAATGAAAAGCAAACAACAAAACACCCCTTTCCTTAAAAAAAAAAAAGAAAGAAAGAAAGAGAGAAAGAAGGAAAATAAATTAGGAGTCTGACCATTGTCTTGTAAATAATCTCCTGAGCCTCTCCCTCACTTTCCTCTTCTTGAAGCCAGACTCTTTGGAATTTCTTACCTCAGAATGTAGACCTAAATTTCATCTGATCTACTTAAGAGTCTAAATTTATGTAGATCCTTCATATATGTAATTAAATTTCTTTGTTTTGTCTCCCTTTCTGTCCATGTAACTTGACTTCATTATCTTGAAAATAATTCACATTTTCCTAGGGGAAATTTCTCTTCTGTCCCTGTGTTTACTTCATTCTCTCCCTTGCTCCCTTATGTATTCATGTCTATCTGCATAAACATATGCCTGTGAATGATCCATAGCATGTTTCTCACTGAATACAAGTCTTTTCACTCTGCCAGTCATAAGAAAGATATGCCTTAAGGCTAAAAGCAGCAGTGTGACCTACTGAAGAAAAAAAGAGCTCATGTGAGTAAGAGGGTTTTTTTTTTAAATCAAGACCTTAAGTTTCATAAACAGATGCTTCCTTTTTATAGAATCTCTCTGTATTCACTCCTATGTTTGATTGTCCAACATGGTGCTTTTCTAAACCTGAGGCTTCATTGCTTTTCTTATCATGTACTGGGTGGACAGCTGGGGGTCATTATATATGTGTATAATGAACAAGACCACCTGGACTATTTTCCAGTATCAAGAATTCTCCAGAAATGATCGGCCTTAACGGATTGACATGAACCACAGTAGTTTCAACACTCAGGATGACTCAGTGGACCTTTCTAGAAAAACAGAACTTAGACTATGCTAGTGTTAGGGATGAGTCTCATCCTGCCCCAGGTCAAGTACACCCTTGAGCAAATATACCTATGCAGCAGCAAGATGCAGATGCAATGTAATTTCTCTTAATATTGGCAGAACAGAAAATCCCTTGGGGGAAATTTTAAAACCAAGCCAGACTGGGGTCATACCAGCAATCAATGAAATCTGATCTTCCATCTGTGGGAGTGTATTTTATTGTCCCACAATGAATTTCAGACACTCCTATTTGCTTCAAAAGAGTACACTAAAGAGATTGGCGCTATTTTATTTGATCGGTTTTGGGGTCACACTCCATAGTGATCAGAGTTTATTCCTGGCTCAGTGCTTAGGGATCATTCCTGGCAAGGAGGCTCTGTGGACCATATGTAACTTTGGATATTAAATCCTGTCTATCACATACAAGGCAAGTGTTCTACCACTCGTAATATCACTCTAGCCACATCCAGCATTATTTTTACAAACCATCAATTAATTTTCTGGGCAATTTTCAAGTATATGTGCAAACATTTGTGAGGCTGCCCAATGAATACTGAGATCTTTGTGGAATGTATATGGAGACTTGAAATACAAGATAGAATGAGTGATGAGCACACAGTTACATGAGTTCAATGGTAAATGGGCAGGGCTCAAGACTGGCTGAATCTCTTTGATGGGACCCTCACAGTTAAGTTATATCTTATTATCTCAGTTTCTCCATCTGTAAAATGGCATTAGACACATGAAAACAGAAAGAACGGAAAATTCATACAAAAGAAAGCATTCAGTAAACATTCAGTGTATACTAGCTATTATTTCTTGCAAAAAATAGCGATAGAAATATATAAAAATGTATCCAGTGTTCGAATAATCCATTGACTTAAACTACGTGACTAGTCACTGTATGTACCAACATCTGTATAGTATTTCAAACAAAATAGTTAACCTTTATGGTTTAAGGTTTGTGTTTAGTTGAACCAAGGGTCTTCCAAAATAAGAAAATGCTTAAAACTGTTGTGCTAATTCTCACTATATAGCTTGCAAAGATATTATTAGAAACTTGCAGTGGCAATGAAATTTCCTTTTTTGAGGCTTTTAAGATTATGTTAACTAAATGTAAGATTATAATAAATAAAGCTCTATCACCAGGTTTTCACAGTTCATATAGTTTACAAAAAGCATTTTTGCTTGGAATTAAGGACACTTTACTGCGAGTAGTGCTTACTGATAGAGTTGTTCTAGGTCAGAGACTTTAACTTAATTCCAACCACTGGAAAATGTTAGAACTCAACTAACATGTTTAAGCAGGTCCTGGCTCTTCAGAAACTTCACAAACTTTTAATATTCAGAGGGAAAGTTTGATATTCCATTCTGATGGAAATATCCTATTTCAGCTGTCCATCATAATCTCAGTGAAGATTTAGAATAATTTATTATTGTTATTACATTGGCTGGTGATTGGAAACGCATTACCAATGTACAAACCAAAACCTCTAATTCTAAAGTAATTATCAGTTAATTTCAGAGTCATTAACACAATTAAAATTATGAATCCATTAGCTGATTTACACTCACAAATCAAATTTTGATTAGATAATACTACATGCTAATGTGTATACCATTCAAATTTCTGAGTTCTTCCAGCATAAAACTTGGATAAATTATGCAAAGTGAGGGAGTAGGAATGATGATTGATGGATTTTTTTCCCTTATAAGCCTTATTAAAGGTTCTGATTTGGTTGATCTCCAACTGTTTTGGCTTAGAATTAGGAATTCTACTTTTGATGATGGCTCACGTGCACTGATTATAAAAACAGAGTGCTATTAAAAAAGCAAGCTAATCACCAGAAACACAGTAATGAAACAATACTTTCCTACTGAAAACCTGTGAAGATTCTTCCCTTCAATTTCTTCTAGGACTTATGCTTTTCAGGAAATATTCATGACTAGGACATATTCAAACATACTTGATTGGTAGAGTGTTTAAATTCTACCTGCTAAAATAAACCTGCCAGTGAAGAAGGAGTGTGAAAAGCAGTAGAATTGGGTATAAAGCTGTGGGTATGCCACTGTGATGATTTTCAAATGTTTAAAAAAACTTCACTTGTACTATCTGGTCCTGTATTTTTTATTTTATTTTGTTCTATTTTTTGAACCTGATGATGTTCCGGGTTTACTCCTGAATCTGCTCCGAGATCACTCCTGGCAGATTCGGGCTATCACATGCAGTGCTGGGGATTAAATCTGGTTGACCACATACAAGGCAAGTACCCTGTCCACTATACTATCACTCTGGCCTCTCTAAACAGGTCCTTTAAAACTAGTGTTCCTTAATTAGGCACTATATGACTTCCACTTGTGTCCAGAATATACCAAGGAAGACAAAAGTGAGAAGCATGTAACTGGAGTTCGAAGAATGAGACTAGAGAGCTAAGGAATAGCAGAGAGCAGGCACAGGAAGGAAGCAAGATCAGAAGCCAGTCTCAAAGTTAGAACAAGCTAGAGAAATTCAGCTTCAAACAGCATCCATTTGTTTTAGATAAAAGACTGTTAGGTTTTCGGGCTGGGTCAAAACAACAGGGCAGAAGTGACAGAAGCAGAGGTCTGTCATATTTTACAAGGTGCAGCCATGCTTCCAATCTTGTGCTTGCTGGAAAGAACCAAGCAATTCCACAAAACTCGTCCCTGAAGAAGAAAGCATCCACAGTCATTCCACAGTCATGGCCAGGCAAAAAGAAGAATTTAGAATTTTCTTATTATTTTTTTTTTTTTTTGGTTTTTGAGCCACATACTCCTGGCTATGCGCTCAGAAGTCGCTCCTGGCTTGGGGGACTATATGGAAACCGGGGGATCGAACCGCGGTCCGTCCTAGGCTAGCACAGGCAAGGCAGGCACCTTACCTCCAGCGCCACCGCCTGGCCCCCCGAATTTAGAATTTTCAAGATCAATAGCCTCGGATGACAGAGGTGATTTTGTATTTAACTGGTCATCATTTTTTAAAAAGTCAATATATTTTATCCCTTTATGAGGAGTGAGAAATGCTTGTGTGTTTCTGCCCAGATAATTGCCACAAGGTTCAAATTTCTTTTATGATTTAATTTTGAAATAGATCACCAAATCCTCATCGTTGTTTTTTTCTCTAATTTAATCTATTTCATAATATTTCTATTCACTCTATTCTCTAATTCAATCTAATTCACAATCACCTTTTCTTCTGTTTAAAATCCTTCCTCACTACCTAGAAAATGAATCCAAATGTTATAAAAGAGAGCCCTCCATGATCTGATGCCACCTAAGTTTCTAGCATTTTTTTGTAAGTTTTCTACTACCTCTACTGCAAATGTTAGTTACCTCTTGACCTATCAGGGAAGTTTCTCTTTAAATATTATTTTATAACTACAACTTATAGTTTCCCTAAAAGAACCAATTTGCATACAAATAAGTCTTTGGAATCATAGGATATTTAATGATAAATTATAAACACACATAAGTTACAAATTACTTAAGTCTTTAGTGAAAAAGTTGTGTTTTCCCAAACTTAAAAAACTAAACAGTAATAAAAATATAAAAAATAAAAAATAATAAAAATATCTGACTTATCCTATGCATAATCCCAAGGCAAAACAAAAATTATTCTAATAATAGAAACTCAGAAATCTATAGACATGATTACAAACTTAGATTTCCTATGTTTTTCACATTCACAAGATCAAGATGATGTGTTTCATATCCCAGCTCCTTGGTTGTCTGATTCTTGGCTAATACCCTTCATTATTTTTGTGCTAATGCAGGGCTGCCAAATCCTTTTCCTAAGCTATATCCATTCCATATTCTTATCTCCTCATTTCTATACGTGGGGCTGCCAAGTTCTCCTTCACTACCTTAGCATCAAAATGAAATTCTATTCTACTACATGGCTATCCTGACAATCAGTGTACACAGGACAAACAGGAACTTCCTTACATCCTTTTATTTAAAATTTCAGATAAAAACAGCCTCAGGCATCACAGTCTTTTGGTAGATAGCTTCTGCTTTTGAAATCTGCCTCCCCTTCCTGGTTTCTTTTTCTTCATTTATTCAAATATTTAAGCATAAAATATATTTTATGACTATGCAAGTACACAAGCCATCATAATTTCTATATCTGGGATTCACATCATATAAATGAAAGCAACAGATGAGAGCTGAAAGGAATTGCATAAATTCTTTAAATATTCGATAATATGCCCTATAGTTTACAACAGATTTTAGAAACAATTTTTTAGGCCACATAGTATCAGAAAGGTTGCTATGATCTTTGTATGTATAAGGAAAAGAAAGGCTGGAAAGTTTTCAACTTTAACAAAGAAGTTTCTGCAAAATGACATCATTCTCTCCACAACCCTTTCCTATTAGTTTAATCAAAATCACTTTTTATTCCCTCAGAGATCAAGCTATTCTTCCTCAAACTTTCTATCCACTTTTTCAAATCAATGAGACCAATCAGTACATGATCTGGAACTTCCTTCTTTATAATTACTTTTAAATAACTTTAAAAGGCAAAAGTTTTGGGGAGATTTGTTCTAATCAAAGGGACAAGGCCACAAAACAAAGCATTAAGACTACTTCAGAATATATGCAACAAAGGAGAATTTGGCACCATTCCACCATATTCCACCACTCAGGAGATTCATGCATATTTAAATGAATTAATTTATTTTCTGCAATTTGCTCTTTAAGAGCTTAAGTGGCCATTTGCTGTTGCTTATTTCAGGATTCTGTGCCCTTGTTCTCTGAGTCACAACTTATAGCTCGAGTGTGCCAGGTGTATTTATGCTCCCAAAGTATTTAAATTACCCATTAGGAAATCCAATTTCCTATTTATAAGACTCAGAAGTGATTTTCCACCGTTAACTTTTTTCTTAATTAAGAACACAGACCTGTACCTGCTAGGGGAGATGCTGCTGTCTCCATCCCCTTACTCGTTTACTTTCCCCAATACATACTAGGTTCTGTCATGTGGACATTACCATGATCCCATGGGATACGTAGAGCAGGAAATAGTGAGCTGGAGCTCATGAGCATGGTATGGATTCATTTGCATTCTTGGGCACATTCCAGGGCATTAGTGGTATGAAGCTGATGATAGTGGGAGCATACAGACTGCTTTAGGTACAAACATGGCCCTGCTGCATGTCACCTTCTGTCAGCAGAGATCTTTTACCTAATGATGTGAAACAGACACAGAAAGAGCCTTCCAGAGAGAAGCAAGCACATCCTGGAAAGAGATGACTATGGACATAAATCAAAAAGACTTGAGGCTTGTCAAACTGGAAAGCTGATTCCCCTTAAAAATAAAGAACCAACATTCCATATGCAGAGCAGTGATCTTATTTTCCTAAACATTCTTGTTTTGCCTAAGTCTTAAGACCTAAGTCTTCTGAAGTCAAGTTTTTTTCTGAGTTGACAAAGAGCCTGTATTGGGCCTAGTGAAGGAATCCAAAACTATCCACAGCTGACTTTTGGGTATTATATTTATTACTATGGCAGTCAAAAGTTTTAGAGAGCATTAAAAGTAGAATCGCTGACACTCTTTTAAGGCTATCACTAATGGGTTCTCTTGAGGCAGGAATTTTGACAATGTATAAAAATCATCAGCAAGATATCACTAGAACTTCTTGGGAGTGAGTGTGGTACTCATGCCTGCTGTATCTAATAATCACCACTTTGCCTATGGCCCTGCTTCATCTCTCCTCTAAGATTCTCTGTATGAGACTTTAATCTTACCAAACTCCAGGTATGCTGGTATTTGGTCTGATATTACCAGGATTCTTTTGGAATGAGTGAGGACACCTTCCCCTGGCCTTCACCTATTTTCAGGAGATATGGGAGCCAAGAACATGCTTCACAAAAGTAGCAGTATCAGTGATAGTGATTTGAATTCAAACAATCCCCATTTATTTGATGCTTTCATCCCATAGAATCAGACCAATTTATTCGACAATGTGTAGCTAGCATCAATTAAGGTTTGGAAACAAATGAATTAAGAGAATGGTCAGCTAGCAACAAGAGCTTACTAGGCCATATCATAGTTTTCACAAATTTGCTTGTCATTGTACTTTTTCTTTTCTTTTCTCTTCACTTCTCTCCTTTTCTTTCCTTCCTTCATTCCTTCCTTCCTTCCTTCCTTTTTTCCCTCTCTCCCTCCCTCCTTCATTTTTTTATCCTTACTTCTAATTTAGACAAAATATAAAACTGAAATGTCGGCTCAGAAAAGTGGAGCACAGTGTCATATACCACAAGAAAAATGGATGATTGAATATTTAAATGCACCTCACTCATTTATGAGATTTAAGAAAAATAAAAGACATTATTGTAATAATACCCAGAGATAACAGAGATGAGGGCTGGAAGGACTGGCCTAAGATATGAAGCTTACCACAAAGAGTGGTGAGTGCAGTTAGAGAAATAACTACACCTACAACTATCATGACAATGGTAAGGAGTGAGAGAAGTAGAATACCCTATCTTGAATACAGGCAGGAGGTAGGGGAGGAGGGAGATGAGAGGTACTGAAGGCATGAATGTTGCACTGGTGAATGGGGGTGTTCTTTTTATGACTGAAATCCAACAACAAACATGTTTTCAATTATGGTGCTTAAATTAAGGTATTATTAAAAAAAATAAATGCAACTATGTAGGATTACTGGGGTACTACCTTACTCAGTATTCATTCTTCACCCAGAGTGTGATCTGGTGTTGGGTTACTGGGTCCCACCCTACTTAGTATTTATTCTTCACCCCAGGGTGTGATCTGGTATTGCATTACTTGGTCCCACCCTACTTAGTATTCATCCTCCATCCTAGAATGTTGTCTGCTTCTTGCTAATAAAAAGCCTGGGTTTCAGGAAGGCATTGACATTCATTCTCTGGTCTTCTTCCACTAACCTTCCAATGTCTTAGGAGTAGAGGGCTTGTTTGTTAAAATTCCTGGCTCACATGTTAGAATTCTTGAAGCAGTTCTTACCCCACTTTACTGTGTGAATTATTTCTTGCATCAGTGTTTGCTTCCAGACCCACATCTCTCCAGTTCCTGAAGGAAGCCTAAGGCTTCCTTCTCACACCTCCTTCTTGTGCTCCCAACTTTACACTAATATTAATCTGTAATTAAGGAAGGTGATTGTGTATGAAAGTGTAAGAATGATTAGATCGATTTTTCTGCTTTTTGAAATATGTGATCTCAGTTGAGAAAGGGATCTGAGAGGTAAGTATGTAAATACTTTCATACAAGGCTACATTTGTCTTAAGAGAGAGTCACATTCTATTGCAGATTCAGAGAAATAAAATCACATTGGCTTTAAAATAGAAGAAGCATCATATAATGCTGATGACTGTCATGATAAAGAAACCTAGAAAAATAAGGTAGGATGCGTGAATGGAATCTGTGGTTTTCCATTCAAGGAACGGCTTTGAATTTAGGATGATTCAGGGACTAAAGAAGCAAATCTGGAATTAGTAAATAGAAAGCCCATTTTCCTTGGCATGAGTCAGATTCCAAAAAATATTTGGCCTACTGTTCCATTTTCAGAAAAAAAATTATTCAGTGCATCCATGGAAATCTACCTTCTCTAAGTGAACAAATAAACACAAATTCTAATCGTATTACCCCTACCCTGGATCTTCCCAGAAACTTCCTATGGGGATGGAACTGTCTCCTTTGAAAAACATGGACAATAAATAATCATTTCAGTCTCTTAGGTACTCTCTCTGATTTCATCCTGGGAGGTTCCAACCTAGTATCACTCCTCCTAATTCTATATGCCTAGTCTTTCATCCTCAGATAGTTAGAAAATGAGATTTACAATGTCAAGGCCTAACCTCATTTGTACTTCCTTTTTTTTCCCCCCTCCCCGGGCCTCATTTGTACTTCTTGAGTTAATTCTAGTAACTTGTCCTTTGAACTCATTTGACAAAAGTTACTTTTAATTTTTATTTTCTTTTGGGGACACAACCAATAGTGCACAGGACTTAATCCTGTCTGTGCTTAGGCATCACTCCTGGAGAACATGGAGGACCATATGGGATAACCAAAGACCAAACATGGGTCGACAATATGTAAGGCAAATGCTATACCCAGTGTATAATATCTCCAAAATAAAACAAGAATTTCTATACAGCTAGTGTACTTCATCAGCATAGGAATAACTCTAGGTATCCAGAATAGCATGAAGAATCAGACAAAAAATGACCCTGTTTTCATGAAGCTTCCTTTAAGGGAAGATAATATATTTAAGAACATTTAAGTTTACTTAAGTATAAGGGTAGAGAGGCATCACTAGTTTAATAGAAGTTTATTAAACAGTAATGCCTGCAATAAAGGAAATGAAACAAAGGTGTGGGCTATAGAGTACTTTGCTGGTTGGAGAAGACAAGTATTAATTTAGATTGGATTATGAGAAATAATCTCTGCACAGTTTCATAGTATATCCAAAACACAGAGAATGCAATATGAGGGAAGATAGAGTTTAGGAGAACAGGTAGAGAGAGGTAAGCCAGAAGGTCAGGTATGAGAAAAATAAGGGTGGTAAAAGGCAGACTGAAGAAATGAGGGAGAATAATACAAACCTATCTTGAAGATCTTAATGATCTATGCCGAACTGAATCTCCTAAGGGGCAGTTGGTGAAGGGTTCCCAACATGGAGAATCATAGTATGTGTATCTTGTTATATATGGAAAGGAGTTAATGTATTATGAGGTCACAGCATATTCCAGGGGTTGATGGTATATAGACAATGATTAGGGGAGGGGAGATGGACAGAAAGAAAAAAATGTGCTGCTTGAGGGTTGGTTTAAGGAAGGTTACAGCAATTAAAGACGACCCCATTGAATCTTTGCTTACCATGGTCACTGTCCTATAAGGGCAGCCATAGTCTGTAAGGTCTCAGGATCTATATTGGATCTGGTATCCTCAAATCAAAGTCAGAGTTGGAGAAATTATGTCAGGATGGCTCTTCTGATGGAAGGAGGGAATTAAGCACCCTCACCTAGACACAGGTTCCTTTTTCAACTTTGGGAAAAAATGAATGAGACAGTGTACAAAGAGGGTAAAGGAACTTATTAAAGTCCACACATAAGGCATGATTGTCGACCACTCCGATGGAAGTCACATCTCTGGGTTCTGGGGTAAGGATTTTATAGGCTAAGTTAACTCTGGCTTGAATGATACATAAAGGAATTGAGCTAGTCAAAGAAGTACTGGGGTGTCTCAGTTATTGGGCTCACAAGCGCACTCAGGGAATCTCATTAAAGTTCTAGAGGGCATAGCAATTAATGGTCATTTCAATCCTAATGAAAGAAGGAAGGTGAAATCACAGACAGGAGTCTCTTCAGAGACCACACTCAAGTAACCAGACTAGAGCTGGTTCTCAGTTCTCTTATTATCAGAAGTCGGTAACTACAAGACTGCAAGAATGTTGGATTATTTTAGCAATTTTTTACACTGCCTCTTCCACACAGGAGTAAGGTGTGTGGTTTGTAGCTGGAGCATTTGTCTAGATGTTGCTTTATTGCCACGAACAAAACAGAGATAATGGAAAAGCAAACATCAATTACTGTGTCCTGTGCACTTAGCCAAAGTTCTTAGGCATGTATTCAAAAAAGTACTACTCAGCAAATCTTCTTTATTAGGTACTCTTTCGACTACT
>PVKC010010646.1:0-25525 GCA_004027635.1 Crocidura indochinensis | reverse complement strand
TGTTCCTCAATATTTTCACCAAATTAAATAGAGACTATGATATAAACAATCTCAAATGACTGACAGAGCAATCAATCTCTAGGCAGACTCTATTAACTTGCAATCTGTCTTCCTTTCTTGCTATCTACACTTATATAGGTATGGGATGAAACATCTCTCCATTTCATTAACCTATTGATGAGTTTTCAATATAAAATAATGTGAATAAAACATTTTATTAAGCCCACATTGATATTATTCTAAATAAAATGGGCGCAAATGAACAAACCATGCCATCAACTTTCTACAAAGACCTCCCCTCCTTTTGCAAGTCTCCACCTGCATCCTCATCCCATTTTATTTATCTCTACATCTTTTTGGTTCTTTTTTTTTTTTCTTTTGTTTTTTGGTCCACACCCAGTGACGCTCAGGGGTTACTCCTGGCTATGCGCTCAGAAGTCGCTCCTGGCTTGGGGGACCATATGGGAAACCAGGGGATTGAACCGCGGTCCGTCCTAGGCTAGTGCGGGCAAGGCAGGCACCTTACCTCCAGCGCCACCGCCTGGCCCCATCTTTGTGGTTCTTTTTTTCTCTGAGTTAGAAATGAACCTGTAGATGGGAATTATTTCCTTTTAAGTCCAGAAAGTGATTAACTCAAACCATGAATAGAATTAAAAGAATTCCAGCCACATTCATTCCCAGACCCACATTTTACTGATAAATGTGAATAAACATCACCAGGCTAAAATCTGAGAATGTGTCTTATTGGCACTGTTGTTCTTATTAACTTTTAGAAAACCAATATTTCTGTATATACCACATACGTGGGAACTAATAATGTTTCTGTATATACAACAGATGAGGGAAGTAATAATAAGCCTGTCCATCTTTCTGACTTGCTCAGTATGATACTGTACAGATCCATAGGGTTGCTACTTTAATAACTCCACATGATTTCTCATTCATATTATATTGTGAAATCGTATAGGTGTCAAATACAGGTAAAATACACTTACCAGTATACAATTAATTTTTATAATTATTGTTATAGAAGAATAAAAATTAAAAGGTGATATTTTTAAATGACAAAGGAATGTATACTGTGAAATTTTATTTTCATGTGACTAGAACTTTTATGGAATATGTGATCCACATTTTTATAATAATTACAAGTCCTTTATAAATAAATAAATAAAATATATTTATATACAATATATTTATATAAATATAATATAAATAAAGTTGTATTTTAAGTTGTATTTCTGTTTATTTTAGGCTATTACCACAGTGATAAATTTTATGGTATTGATGTAAAGAAATTACTATACTCCACCACATCAAGGTGCCAAAATGAACTTTTATCATGTTACCTCCATTGTGATCTTTCCCTTCCAATATTGGTTTTTAAGTTGTGCAATCCAAGGGTGAGGAGCTATCATTGACCTTGTTTTGCCTTTCTATATTCTAAAGATGAGTAAAATCACCCAGTATTTTTCTCCTTCCACCTTATTTTGCATAGCACGATCCCATTCTATTTCATCCATGTTGCTGCAAACTGCATGATTTCATTATATCTATACTGTACCATATTTTATTGTGCATATATAATATATATACCACATCTTCATTATCCATTTGCTATCGGACACTGGTTGTTTCTGTAATGTGGCTATTATACGAAACATTGCAACGAACAAAGGAATCCACATTTCTTTTTGAATTACAGTTATTTGTACTTTGGAGGTGGATACCAATAATGGAATTGCTGTGTCCTAAAAAAGTTCTATTGCTACTATTTAAAAAAGTCTCCATTACTACTTCCAGTTGAAGCTAAACAAGATGGCATTACCATTAAAAAAGCAAGTCTTCATTTTTTTTGCTTTGTTTTGTTTTTTGGCGGGGGCACACCCAGTGATGCTCTGAGGTTATGACTAGCTCTTCAGTCAGGAATCACTTTCGGTAATACTTAGATGACTATATTGGATGCTGGAGAATCAATTCTCAGTTAGTGGAGTGCAAGTTCAGTGCTCTACCTGCTGTACTATCTCTCTACCCCTGTTCTTTTATGTTTATCTGATTCTATTGAACAATTATTTTTGTATTTATTCAGCAAACAATTGAATAAATAGGGTCAGACATGACTGTGGTTGAGAATACCTATAAGATATAGTACTAATGAAGAGAGAGGGAGAGTATTGAGGTCAGATTGGCAACTGCAAATCTACAATATAGCAAGGCAAGTTTCATGATGTTATATGCTCAGCATTCATGCAAAATAAACTATAAAACAAACTATGTGCTGATCTCCTAACTTCTGCAGGTGAGGCTGTAGAAGGGCAAACTTTATAGTTTTTGGTCACAGACAGAATATTCAATTTAGTGTCATTATGAGTTTTAGAAAAAGAAAATGTTAGGAAAAGAAATGTTTAACTTATACAGAAAAAATAGCAGTCTAGACATGTCTATAACTAGAAACAAATATTCCTGATTTTAATGGACTGCATCTGAATAGCGGAACTAGATTTCCTCTCTTACATTTCAAATATTGTTAGGCATATTAACACTATAACTGCTATTTCAGCTTTTGCTGAAAAACTTTTTCATCACCAAGAATTGAATTTTTGAAAAATGCCTTATGGTTTAGAAAAGCACCTAAATTTATATCTAGATTTACAGACCTATATCCCAATCCTCAAGTTTTGAGGGTAGAACAGAGTTTAATTCAGATCTGTGTTTAATAGGATGTAAAGCAGTGTATCTTGGCTAGACAGAAAGTCCCTACTTAGTCCAAATGCCCTAGACAACTGGCAAATGTTCCCTAGGAGAGGGAAGACAGGATAGACCCTAGCTGAAAACCATTAGGTTAGAAGGATCAACTGTTCTGCTCTAGAAAGAAACAGCAGTGTGAGGGATTAAGCTGTTATCGATAGGGAGAAAAAAAGAGAGGTAACTTCCAGCAACTAGCATGCAGGCTTTGAGAAATTCCTATGTATAAAGAATTCCTTGGTTTTGAAAATAATGGTCTAATAATAAGTTTCAAATTGTTTCCAGTTTTGTGCTAAAGTGGAAAAAAAGGTTTAGAGTCCCACAAACTTTTAGTATAATTTAATTACCTAACAACAAGGGAATTTGTAGTCTCCTCTACCTGACGAAGTTAATTGTCACTTGCATTCTAGTTCCCAGAATTCTAGGCAGGAACCAATCGTGAGCTGATCGTCCTTGGATTTGTGCAGAGCTACACTGACTTACAGGTAGACTTGAGACACACCCCTTTCCACCAAGTTATCATAGGAAAGTTGAAGGTTATCAATTCCTGTATAAGTGAGTTGGAAAACATACATTTATGAGTGACTTATAACACTCAAAACTAAAGAGATAGGGAAGGGATACAGCTCAGTGATAAATCTCATTCTTTGTATGCATAAGGTTCTGTGTTCTATATATGGAAACAGACATACAGAGAACTAAAGATGTGAGACACTGTGAGAGAACAGAAAAGATTATGCAGTATCTAGTATATGGTGATGAAGTATTGGAATGAAGTTGAGCAAGCTGAGCTCAGGGTCTACGGGGACCCAGCTGAGAAACTTGTGACAAAACACCTAATCCTTGTAGGTCTCAATTTCTTCTAAGAGTCCTATACATCTCTAAAATAATTACATGATTAAAAATTAAATTGGGTGATTTTACACTGAAAATCATTAAGAAATTTCAAATTGATTTCTATACAAAGAAAATATTCTAGCACTTTTGCTCTTGCACTTTGTTCTTTATGTAGTTCTGCTGCTAACCTGTGTCTTTTCACACTCAGATCGTTTGGTCTGAGTCATTAATTATTGAAAACACACTGGTAAGAGATAAATCTAATGCCCAGCACATGTTTACTGCACTTCCTCTATGAATTTTTATGCTGGGGATTTTCCACTCTGAGGCTACTGCTTAGGGAAAAATTTTAGAGTAGAAGAAAAAAACATTGATGATCACTCCTGTTATGATATAAGTAATCTTGATTGGCTTCTTTAAGCTCACTAGGGATATATCAGCTAGTTCTGATTTTTTTCACACACATTTTGTGAGTTTTTACTATAGTTTCCAGATATATATTGATGATTTCATGTGAGCACAAGGGAAATATGTTATATATGATATATAAAAGATATCTAATAGGTGGCCATATCTAACATATACACTGACTAGTAAAACACAAACTAGTAAAATACAAAAATTGAAGTTCTATATTTTCTATAGAATAGGAAATTCAAGAACAAAACAATTCCAAAACTACTAGGAAGAGGAAATAGTCTACTTAAAAGTAAAAATTAAAAAGATTAAAAACAGGGGCCCGGGAGATAGCATGGAGGTAAGGCGTTTGCCTTTCATGCAAAAGGTCATCGGTTCGAATCCCGGTGCCCCATATGGTCCCCCGTGCCTGCCAGGAGCAATTTCTGAGCATGGAGCCAGGAGTAACCCCTGAGCACTGCTGGGTGTGACCCAAAAACCACAAAAAAAGAAAAAGATTAAAAACAGAAAAATAGAGAAAAATCAATGATCAAAAATTGTTGGTGCTTAGAAAATAATAAATAATTTGACATATTCCATCCAAACTAACTAGGCAAAATAGTAGATACACATTATAAATGCATAGATATATATAAAATAGTGGCTATCACTACAGACCTTTACTGACATCAAAAGAACAATAAGTGGGGCCAGAGAGATAGCACAGTGATAGGGTGTTTGCCTTACATGCAACCAAACCAGGATGGACAATAGTTTGAATCCCAGCACACCATATGTTTCTCCGAGTCTGCTAGAGAGATTTCTGAGTGCAGAACAAGGAGTAACCCCTGAGAGCATTGACTTTTTTTTTCTGAGCTTTTCCCATCTGTTGCTATGACAGATGGGACCGTCAGATGGGTAGGCTGACACTGCCATGCCATTTTAAGATGACCAGATGACCAAGATTTATAGATCTAGAACAAATTTGGTTACTTGGAAACTTGATATTTAATAAAAGTAAGCTTTAGAGCTAAACTATTTCTGTCAGAAGGTGGCTGTGTAGGGGCCGGAGACGTGGTACAAGTGGTAAGGCGCCTGCGATTTCTGTGTGCATAGCAAGGAGTAACCCTGAGTGTCACCGGGTGTGGCCCAAAAGCAAACAAAGCAAAACAAAACAAAACAAAAAAAAAAAAGGTGGTTGTGATGGTGGATTGCTGTGGCTTCAAGCAAATGCCCCTATCCATTCTGAGAAAGTCCTAGAGAGCTATCGGCCCAGACCAGACTACTTGGGAAGAGTAGATAACCATCATCTTTGGAGCTTAGTCATTTTGCTAGGAATTTATCTGCCTGGATGGTAGCAGGTGTGGGTGGACCTTGCTGGGAGAGTAGAAGGAAAGGGTGGTCTTGGCTCACCTCATTCTTGATTACCTGAGACTTTTTAGTCAGTTTAGCTGCTCATATGAGTTTAGTCGTGGAGCTGGACATTTCTGTCAGAAATGGCTTCTGTGGTTTCAGGCAGAAAGAGGAACCTGCCACCATACATTCTGAAAAGGCCCCAGAATTTTAAGCCTAGATCAGACTGCCTGGGATGAATTTTATGTTTTATGTGATTTTATTTTTAGATATTCAGAAGGATGTTATATATGTGATTGCAAAGTCAAATAATAGATAAAATACTCAAGGACTCACTATTAAACTAAGAAATGGATATAATCAGTATATTTAAGACACCCTCACTCTCATCTCCTGTTTGTCTCTGAATTTATTCCCTTTGCAAACATATAAATACTATGCTGGTTTTGGTGTCATTATTGTTTCATTTTTCTCAAATAACTATTGTATGTATATATTCCCAAGTAGTATGCTATTCTATTATGTATAAGTTTTGTAACTGAAATATATACTTGCTTAGTTTACTTTTTAATTCAACATTATATCCCTTTATGTTTCTTTGATTTATCTTGTTGATGAAGAGATATTCTTCATAGAATATATATTCTGATATGTATATATTCCGATATATATGCTGATATTTCTTGTGAAAACAAGAATATATTAAAAGTGAAACGTAAAATTAAAAAATATATATTATCAACCCCACACAATTTCTTCCAGGAAATAGGAGAAGAGGAACACATTTCTAATATTCAGAATTAATTAAGCTTCGTAATTAATCAATACTTAGATCATTTAGATGTTCAAATTCCATTTTTTCTTATAAACTGGTGATAAAATTTTCTCCTTAGTTATTTCTTGACACTCAGAATATGTACAAGATAAATATTGAGGAAAATTTCTCTTTGCTTTGTTTCCTGGCTATGATTACAGAAAAGCTCTCTCTAGTTTGCATAATTTTTCTGTATAACTTATTCTCAAGCATCCTAATACTGTTTTTTGCTGACCTCTTTTTGAGATAGTTCTAAAAATTGCTAATATAAAAAAGTAAATTTACGATCCCCCGGTTCCCATATGGTCCCCCGTGCCTGCCAGGAGCGACTTCTGAGCGAATAGCCAGGAGTAACCCCTGAGCGTCACTGGGTGTGGCCCAAAAACCAAAAAAAAAAAAAAAAGTAAATTTAACCAAGCTCTCCTCTAAGAGTCTTTGAAAAATTTTATTTATTTATAAAACATTCAATAATGTCAGTTGTTAATTTTTATAATCTAGAACTCAAAAATGATTTAAGTTGAGTGAACCATTACAATTTTGTTTTGGATCAGTATTGTAGCTACACTCGATCAGAAACTAGATGCAGGTTGTCAGCTGTGAGGATCTCATTCTCTTCAGGTGTCCCCTCTATAATGGTAGCTTGAACTTCCTTATATGATTGTATACAAAATGCCAAACTTTTAAATTTTGATATGTCAAATGTCAAAGATATTGTTTTATATTTTATATTGTACCTTCCACAGGAAACTTTGAGAGTAAATAAGTATATAAATAATTAATAAAATAAATCATTTTAATGAGTTCTTAATCTTCTTTCCAAACCTTAAACATTGAGATTACTCAAGTGTTCAGATTTGTTCCTACTCTTCTCATATTGCATTTCCAGTGATTTAATCTATGCATGTTTTTTAAATTTTTTAAATATTTTTATTTGAGTACCATGATTACGTACATGATTGTAGTTGGGTTTCAGACATAAAAAGAACAGCCCCTTTTTACCAGTGCAACCTCCCCACCACCAATGCCCACCATCTCCCTCCTTTCCCACCCCCTGCCTGTATTCAAGAAAGGCATTTTACTTCTCTCACTCATTAACATTGTAATGATAGTGTAGTCATCTAACTACACTCACCACTCTTTGTGGTGAGCTTCACATTGAGAGCCAGTCCTTCTAGCCCACATCTCTGTTGTATTATTACAATAATGTCTTTTTTTTCTTAAAACCCATAGATGTGTGAAGCTATTCTGTGTATATCTCTCTAACTTAATTTACTCAGCATAATAGATCTCATGTACATCCATGTAAAGCAAAATTTCATGATTTCATCTCTCCTGACAGCTGCGTAATATTCCATTGTGTATATGTACCACAGTTTCTTTAGCCATTCATCTGTTGAAGGGTATCTAGATTGTTTACAGAGCCCAACTATTGTAAATAACACTGCAATAAATAGAGGTGTGAGGTAAGCTTTTTTGTATCTTTGTGTTCCTATGGTATATCCCTAGGAGTGATATAGCTGAATCAAATGAGAGCTCAATTTCCAGCTTTTTGAGAAATCTCCATATTGTTTCCCATAAAGGCTGGACTAGACTGCATTCCCACCAGCAGTGAATGAGAGTTCTTTTCTCTTCACATCCCCACCAGCACCAATCGTTTTTGTTCTTTGTGATGTGTGTCATTCTCTGTGGCATGAGATGGTACCTCATAGGATTTTTTGATTTGCATTTCCTGGTGATTAGTGATGTGGAGCATTTTTTTCATGTGCCTTTTGGCCATTCGTATTTCTTCTTTGAGAAAGTGTCTGTTCATTTCTTCTTCCCAGTTTTTTCTCACTTTTAATCTTTATTTTAGATGTTTTTTAATTTTATGAAGACAAAGATGCAAAGAAAGAGGACAGGTGAAGTTATAGTGGGAAGATGATCATCCATAAACAGAATTCTAGGAAGAAATCCCCTTACTGACACCTTAATTTTGAACATTCAGCCAAAAAACATTAATAATAATAAAACAAAACACACGCACAATTACTTTGTCCCTCAAGTCCCCATATTATAGTACATTATAACATTTTAGCAGTACACAAAGCAATCTAAAACCACAAAGATTTATATTACTCCTTTAAGATTGAAGGCATCGTATTTTTTTTACAGTTCCATGCACATGCATATTAATTTAAGTTAACCCCCAAATTTAAGTAATAGGCTTTGAGACATCCTGATCTGAAGTTTAATACTATTATATTAGTCTTCTTTTGACTTTTCTTTTTCAATTTATTTAAAGAAAGTATATCACATAGTTGACACAATTGATCATAATACATTTGTTTCAGGAAGAACAAAGGCAAAGTTATTATTTTCTTCTCTCTGTCTCTCTTTTTTAAGGATAAGAGTCAAAGGAGCACAGCAAAAAAAAAATGTTAGAGTGGCAATTGTTTGCATAGGCCCAGCAAAATATGGGAGACATGGAAAGGAAAAGCCTTGACATATACAAAGAGACATTGCCCCTGGAGTTTTCTGGCATAAGATCAACTCTAGGCTCCAGGCATACTAGGTTGTTCATACTAGGTTGTCTCCCCATTTTTTGATGGAGTTAGATGATTTTTTTCTTGTTAAGTTCTGTTAGTACTTTGTATATCTTGGATACTAGCCCCTTGTCTGATGGGTATTGGATGAATAGTTTCTCGCATTCTGTGGGTGTCTTTTGTATCTTAAGCTCCATTTCCTTTGAGGTGCAAAAGTTTCTCAACTTAATTTAGTCCCATCTGTTTATCTCTGCTTCCACTTGTTTGGAGAGTGCTGTTTCCTCCTTGAAAGTGAGGCTTTTAGTCTCAATGTCATGGAGTGTTTACTATGTGTTGTGCCGTATATCTTATGGTTTTGGGTCTGTTATCAAGGTCTTTCATCCACTTAGATTTGACCTTTGTGCATGGTTTTAGATAGAGGTTGGAGTTCACTATTTTGCAAGTGGATGAGTAATTGTCCCAAATCACTTGTTGAATAGGCTTTTCTTGCTTCACTTTGCATTTCTTACCCCTTTATCAAAGATTAGTTGATTGTACGTCTGGGGTTCATTCTCTGAATACTAAAGTCTATTCCACTGATGTGAGGGGGCTGTCTTTATTCCAATTCCATGCTGTTTTAATGACTATAGCTTTGTCATACAATTTAAAGTTGGGGAAAGTGATGCCTCCCATATTCCTTTTCTGAAGGGTTCCTCAAGCTATTCGTGGGTGCTTATTATTTCAAATGCATTTCAGGTGTACTTGATCCACTTCTTTGAAGAATGCCGTGGGCACCTTTAGAGAAATTACATTAAATTTGTACAATGCTTTGGGGAGTATTGCCATTTTATTTATTTGTTTATTTATTTATTCATTTATTGGTTTGGGGGTCACACCCAGCTGCGCTCAGGGATTACTCCTGACTCTACACTCAGAAATCGCTCCTGCCAGGCTCAGGGATCTATATGGGATGCCAGGATTTGAGCCATCATTCTTCTGCATGCAAGGTAAACTTCCTATCTCCATGCTATCTCTCCAGTCCCAGTATTGACATTTTAATTACGTTAATTCTCCCAATCCATGAGCAGGGTATGTGTCTCCATTTCTTTGTGTCCTCTTTTATTTCTTAAGGCAGGGTTTTGTATAGGTCTTTCACCACTTTAGTTAAGTTGATTTCAAGGTATTTGAGTTTGAGTGACACTATTATTATCTCTAACATTATTGGTGTATAAGAAGGGCATTGATTTTTGCGTGTTAATTTTGTAGCCTGCCACTTTGCTATATGAATCTATTGTATCTAGAAGCTTTTTGGTAGAGCCTTTCAGGTTTTCTATTTATAGCATCATGTCATCTGCAAACAATGAGAGTTTGACTTTTTCCTTTCATATCTAGATGCCCTTGATATCTTTTTCTTGCCAAATCGCTAAGGCAAGAACTTTCAGCACCATGTTGAATAGAAGTGGTCAGAGAGAGAAGCCTTGTTTTGTACCAGAATATAGAGGAAAGGTTTTTAGGTTATCTTCATTCTTTTTTTTTTTTTTTTTTGGTTTTTGGGCCACACCCAGTGACGCTCAGGGGTTACTCCTGGCTATGCGCTCAGAAGTCGCCCCTGGCCTGGGGGACCATATGGGGCACGGGGGATCGAACCGCGGTCCTTCCAAGGCTAGCGCGGTAAGGCAGGCACCTTACCTTCAGCGCCACCGCCAGGCCCCAGGTTATCTTCATTCTAAGGCAAGAGCTTTGTAGCTTATTAACCTTAACACCAGTAAGATTTGTGGTAACATACTTTTTTCATGCAAGAGGAATAAGCTATCCACTGGCTTGTAGATGGCATGGACTATATTGAGAAAGTTCCTTCCACTCTGATCTGATGTGAGTTTTTATCAAGAATGGGTGTTGGACCTTATTGAATGCTTTCTCTGCATTAATGATATGATCATATGGTTTTTATTTTTTATTTTTATTTTTGTTGATGTGGTGTAGGTGTATTATGTTGATTGATTTAGGTATGTTAAATCATCTTTGCATTCCTGGAATGAAACCTACTTGGTTATGATGCATGACCTTCTTGATTAGGAGTTAGACCCTATTTGCCAGGATTTCTTTTGAGGATCTTTGCATTTGTGTTCATCAGAGATATTTGTCTGTAGGGTTTGTTTTTCAGCATCTCTGTCTGGTTTTTATTCAACTTCATAAAAATTGTTTGGGAGTGTTCATGTTTCTTTAATTTTATGAAAGATCCTGAAAAGAATTGGTAGTATTTCCTTTTGAAAGGTTTGAAAGAATTCATTAGTGAATTCATTTGGGCCTGGGCTTTTGTTTGGGGGAAGAATTTTGATTACCATTTCAATTTCCTTGGTAATGATGGGTCTGTTTAGGTATGCTAGGTCAGTTGTCGGCAAGCCGTGGCTTGCAAGCCACATGCGGCTCTTTAAACTTATTTAATGCGGCTCTTCTGTGTGCTGGGTGGCCGCTCCAGGAGTCAGGACTCTGCTCCTAGGCTCTGTCAGTACATGCCCTGTGTGGCTCTAAAAATAAATTTCAATGGTAGTTTAGGCGAGATTTGGCTCAGTTGAAAAAAAAGGTTGTCCACCATGTGCTAGGTCATTCTGGTTTAAACCATGGGAAATTATAGGAGTCCAAGAATTTATCCATTTCTTCCAAGGTTCCTGTGTTTCATGGCATAGAGTTTCTCAAAGTAGACTCTAAATCTCTGCATATCTGTAGTGATCTCTCCCTGTTCATTTTTTATCCAGTTTATTAAGTTTCTCTCTCCTTTTATGTGAATTTTGCGAGTGGTTTATCAATCTTGTTTATTTTTAAAAAAAAAACTTTTGCTTTTATTGATCCTTCAGATTGTTTTGTTTTGTTTTTGTTTTTTTTATTTCCTATTCATTGACTTCTGCTCTAAGCTTTGTTATTGCTTTCTGCCTACCAATTTTTGGTTCCCTTTGTTGATCATTTTCTAATTTTCTAAGCTGTGTCATTAAGCTACTCATCTAGTCCCCTTCTTCCTTCCTGATATGAGCTTGCAAAGCTATAAATTTTCCTCTTAATAACACTTTTGCTGTGTCCATACATTATGATAATTTGTGTCTCCATTGGCATTTGTTTCCAGGAATATTTTGATTTTCTCTTTGATTTCATCCCTGACCCACTGGTTGTTCAGTGGTGAGTTGTTTAATTTTAGGTGCTAAAGTTTTTCTTCTGTGTTCCTTTGTAGTTCACTTCTAATTTCAGTGCTGTAACTCCACCCTGGATTTATGGGAGGAGTCTTGGGTGGATATGACCTGTAACTTTACCTGCAAGACCCTGCCCATTTCCTGGGAGGGGTCTTGGAAAAGGTGATATAAGGCCTTGGTCTAAGAGGATTAGGGTCTTTGGCCTTTTGTCCTTTTGGACCTTTGCCAGCACGGAGCTCAGAAGTGACATGGATGAAAGAAGATGCAGGGCTAGCTATGAAGGGCAAGCATAGTTGGTTAGCTAATCACATCTGATGGCTAGGGCTAAATAAAGATGTTATCTCTCATGAAGCCTGTGTGAGTGAGTCTGATTCTTACCACAACCATCTGAAGATGCTGACCCGATGGCTAATGGGGGTTGAAGCCACGTGGCCTGGGATGGCGGACAAAGGCCTTCATCTCCATCCAAGTCCATCTTAAGGCCTGCATTACAACACAGTGCATGTGATCTGAGAAGGTTGTCTTTATGATTTCTATCCTCTTGATTTTATGGAGATATGTTTTATGGGCTAGCATGTGGTCTATCCTAGAGAATGACCCATGTGCATTGGAAAAGAATTTGTATCCAATTTTCTGAAGATGGATGCCCTCTATAATAAATCTACTAGTCCACTTTCTTCCTTTTCTCTTTTCAGAGCTAGTATATTCTTGTTGGATATTATGCTGAGCTAAATGAATCAGGTGCACTTGGACTGAAACCATACAGTATGACAGGTAAAATGGGAAAACGAAATTGACATAGGCTCAGACCTCCACCACACCTTCTGACAGGTGAAGGGAGAGGGGAAACCTTCCTGCAGTTGAGAGACAAAGGGGACCTATGACTTCTGGCAGGTAAAGTGAGGGAGGAGACTTGAGGGTGGGTCAAACCTCAGTGACCGCATCCATCATACCTACCTAGGGCCTCTTTCCAGAGAAGGGACCCAGCCCCATGTCACAGGTGACAAGGAGGGCTGAAATCTGAAGGTAGTACACTCTAAGCCAAACCACCAAATGCAAAGACATATGAATAGACTAAGGAAATCACTAACAACCGAGGATATGGAGAGAAATCCTAGCAAGTCCACCAAAACACACGGGCCCAATAGATGAGGACCTAAAAGTGTAATGCAAGCCAGGGCAAAAGAATTCAAGGAATCCTAGCCAGTGAGTTCAAGAAATCCATAGATAAACAAATCAATCAATTCAAAGAAAAACTTTTACAGAAGATGAGAGAATCCATACAAATGGAATTAAAGGAAATAAAAAATGTCTTAGTAAGCCATAATAGCAGAATTACACAGTTGGAGAATCACATAGAAGAACTTGAAGAAAAACTACAAACCAAAAATGACAAAGAAGCCAATAAGAAAATAAAAGTTAAATCATTGCAAGAAAAAGTTAGGTATTTAATGAACAAAATAAAATCTGACTTTCCATCATGTGTTTTTAAAGTTTGAGAGGATTTTCTCTGATCTATGTTAATGTAGGGTGCTTGGAAACAGGTCAGTGAAACACATTGCAAGACTTAGAGTTTACTACTCTGCACTAGTTTATGGTGATTAATATCTCCTACAGGATCCAATTATAGAAACATTCTGTATCTTCCCCTTACAAAGACTAAACTGATATGTAAGGACTCTCTTGAGAAGCTCAAATTGATATAAAACACACTAATATGTTTTGTGTCTTTTCTCCTTTAGGCATATAGCTAGAATTTTATCTTTACTATACATTGGAAACACTCCTGTCTCTTGTTTTTAAAAGACTCTTGGATATGAGCTCATTTCTAGTTGGCTAAAAATATTTAACTTTGATAAGGTTGCTGCTATAATAATTTTGTGTGGTATTCTACTAGACCTGCATTATTCACCATAATATCAAGCACATAATGAGTGTTCACCAAAGAGATGTTGAAAAAAAATCTATGAATGATTCAGTATGTGCTTATATTTATTAGCTAGTAACCTAGGCAGATTCCTCTTATTTAGGAGAGCTAAGAAAAATGCCCCTCATTTCTTAGACCACTAGGAGGCTGGGTTTGTATATCCTTGTTGATAGTGAGCAAGTTCGTACAACTGCACAGCAGGTTTAGCTAAGCTTATATGACAAAGGTCACTTAGTCCTTACATCTTTCAAGTTTAGCTCAGTTGCTAAGTACACCTTCTTGGGCTGGTTGCACAATAAATTTACTTTAGCATTTGGGCCCGGGAGATAGCATGGAGATAAGGCATTTGCCTTTCATGCAAGAGGTCATCGGTTCGAATCCCGGTGCTCCATATGGTCCCCTGTGCCTGCCAGGAGCAATTTCTGAGCATGGAGCCAGGAGTAACCCCTGAGCACTGCTGAGTGTGACCCAAAAACCAAAAAAAAAATTACTTTATCATTAAGTTATTCTGTCATTCATCAATCTAATTTCAAATAAACCCGAGGAAATTCCCATAGGAATGTATGTGTTATGCATGGACCCAAAGTTGAGTATCATGGTATTAAATCATGATGGAAATTCAGCCATGTCTTTTCAGATTGCTTTGTAAAATTTTTCAGATGGGCAATCTCAGTTAACAGACCCACAGGAGCTAAATTTTAAGGACACATTTCCTTCCAACAATCTCTCTCCCAAAGACTCTAGTGAGCAACCAAGGTTTTTGCTTAGAGAGAAATAAATACCACTGCATTTGAACCACAAGAAACATAGTCACTTTTCTTAAGTCTTTGCTGACAACATTTTCTTCAACACCTGTAAGTCATTGGTTTAAAGCCTATATACTCTAGCATATATCAGTGGAAATTTCTTAGGTGATAGAAATATTCTAGACCTATGTTGTTCATAATGGTATCAACGTATGGCTATTGAGCACTTGAAATATGGCTATTGTGTTTGTGCTTGGTTAATTTTATTCTTAATATTCACTTGTTAATAGCAACTACCATATCAGAATGCATGGCTCTATACAATTGAAATGTATAAAAGCATATAAAGGATACAGAGATATTTTTCTATGATCCATAATATAATAACTATTCTAAACTGTAGCAGATACACATCACTAGTAGATAAACATGCAGTTGTGTGCTGTGAGGAGTGGCATAGCACACCTATCAGAAACCAAATATTATCATAGTAATATGCTACCCTTACTATTATTTTTCTTTAAATTTATGAAGAATGGAAAATGATATGTCTGCAACCATGCTTAGAATGGCCAAAGGAATGTTAGTGGCATTCCATATGAACCTGATTCTGACTGGGTATAATAGCTATGTCAAGATCTATCTCTGCAGAGACCTTAGTCAGACAGTTGCCTTTATGGAGTCAAAGCCACTCTTTTTATCTTAGCTGTTCATCATGCCCTAAATGCCCATAGTGTAGAGAACAGTGCATTTCTGTTAACAACAAACTATTATGTATGGCACCTCACAATAATTTAGCCTTTGTTTTCTCAGGAAAAGTATTACCTAGGAGCCAGACCCAAGTTTGAAGCATGTAAGAAAGATGTAGACAGCTCACAAGCAATGCTTAGCTTCTGAAACAATCATAGGAAGCACCTAGTGGACAAGTGAGTGACCAGAAGAAAGACTGAAAAATAATATCTTTATATTTAAGACTGGGAAAGGATCACATAGACTAAAATATTTTTATGTATGTATCCAATAAAATAAACAATTTATACATATAGATGTTATGCTGGGGGCTTTGAGAAGAATGCAGGTATATTGGTCAAAGGGGATAAAACACACACACACACACACACACACACATGTACACACACTCCCACATGGATTTGGGGGTTTGGTCAAGAGATAATAATCAGAAAAAAAGGTATATTCTTAGTTACAAGTTGAAAAAGGCAGTAGGAAGGAAAATATGTAGAAATGTGAATAAAAGAGAATAAGACATCTTTGAACATGAGAAGGGGCTGGAAAGAGACCTTCAATCAAGGCACTCTGTAGCATGTGTAAAACATGGAGTTTCATACCCAGCACTGCATGGAGTCCCCTGCTCTATTACTACTTTGTGAATCTCTGGTATCCCCAGAGGATAGGCTGGCATCACCTCTGTCTGGAGAGACTCCTATTAAAAGAGTCAGCAAAGTGTTATTTGTAAAAACAAAACTTTCAGGGGCATAAAAATCAGGAAGGGTTGTTCATGTGAAGTGTGTGCTTAAATGTTTGTGGTGTGTGTGTGTGTGTGTGTGTGTATGTGTGTGTGTGTTCAATGCAAACATTTTTTTGTGAAAGCCTGCTAAAGCAATGCTCATATCATAGTGAATGAAGAAAGAAAAAGTGGTGGCTTGACCTGTGTTGGGAAAATAAATAGGATCATGCAGGCCTACAGGGCACAAAGGGTGTCTAAGCTAATTCTATGCAAAACAGAAAGATAAGCTATAATGAGCAGACAATGTCAACACTAGAATTGGTTTGATGTGAACCACCATTCTAATTATTGAGGCTATTGCATGGAACAAAAACCAAAAAAAAAAAATGTCTGATGGAGCTTACTTTATACTAAGAATTGAAACACAAATAAATTTGAGTTTAGAGAAATGGTTTGGAATTCAGCAGGTCCTTTTAAGATCACAAGAGAATCTGCCAGGCAAACAGGGATAATTCTACCTGCACTTAAAAAAATTTTTTTCCCTTTTATCTCTGCCCATGTTTGCCCAAACATATTTTTGCAAACCTAAGTGCAATTTCTGATCTGATAAGCACAGCATTGCTTGCAGGTAGATCAATCCTCTGAGTTATGGATTCTGTGTTATCTACTCATTAGCTTCATGTTGTAAATTGGTATGGGCTGAATGTTTCAAGTTAGTCAAAACCCAAGGCTTAAGTGTAGGCTAGTATCAAGTTAAATAAGGAATACTCCCTCCAGGAAGAATTTCATCTGCTCCCTCATCTGCCAGAGAAGCACAGCCAAAATCGAGTCAGTCTTAAATTTATTGTCGATTGATTTCTTAGAGAAGCTTAAAAATGTACTGGGTGTTCTGTCCAGCTCCACCACAGACCAACAGATGATCCTCATTCCTGTCATAGGCCATCACTACTCTTGGAAATACAGCATAAAACCAAAGTGGAGTTTTAGCATGGTTTTCTAAGGGAAAGGACAAAAAGTCCAGTTGATTTTCCTATTCTAGATGCGGTTTCTAGTAATTCAAAGCACATCCAAGTCTTCTCTTAGACATGATCCACCATTGAACTAGTGACCCAAATGCAAAATTTTAAGAGCAGGAAAAAGTAAAACTCAATAATAAGATAAATTATATTTCACTACACTATTTAAAAATTCAAAATTAATGCAAAATCCATGGGAAGATATTCTAATTTTAATCAAAGATGGTATCCTTTGGAGTAAAGACCCTATACTGGGCTTTGTTCATGTAATCCTTTCTCTGCAAGATTTTGTTATTCCACCTGTATGCTCTCAGTTTCCCAAGGAATAAACTGAAATTCAGTGAAAAGAGCAGTCTCTCAAAGAAGTATTAATGAAGTCAAACCCTCTTGAGGAATAAAAAGTACATGTAGTTTTAGAACGTTTTTCTAGGACTATTGATGTAGTTCATTGATATATGTCTTGCATATGTGAGACCCTGAGTTTTTTTTTTCCTAAACCCACAAGGTAATGATTAAAAAAAAATCAGTCTACTATTTCTAATGTAAATTAAGGTTGAGAAGAAAGAAGGAAAGAAGCAATAATCTGGCTGGCCTAAGAAATTAATTGCAACTAAAAATAAATTGCTAGAAGTTGACTCCTACATACCATCTGTCACATGATGTCAACACTGCCAATTTCAAACAGTAAGACACAGGGCAGGCTGGTCTGCTTTCTACATACAGCCCACTCCTGCTTTATTCCCATATGTATCCTGAGCACCATCTGTAATAAACCTATTTCAGGCAAAATAAAGAAAAGGAAGGAAGGAAGAAAGATAGGAAGGAAGGAAGGAAGGAAGGAAGGAAGGAAGGAAGGAAGGAAGGAAGGAAGGAAGGAAGGAAGGAAGGAAAGAAGGAAGAAAGGAAGGAAGGAAAGAAAGGAGGGAGGGAGGAAGAAAGAAAAGGAGGAAGGGAGGGGGCCGGGCGGTGGTGCTGGAGGTAAGGTGCCTTCCTTGCCTTGTGCTAACCTAGGACGGACCACGGTTCGATCCCCCGGTTCCCCATATGGTCCCCCATGCCTGCCAGGAGTGACTTCTGAGCGAATAGCCAGGAGTAACCCCTGAGCATCACTGGGTGTGGCCCAAAAACCAAAAAAAAAAAAGGAGGAAGGGAGGAAGGAAGGAAGGAAGGAAGGAAGGAAGGAAGGAAGGAAGGAAGGAAGGAAGGAAGGAAGGAAGGAAGGAAAAAGGACATTAGGATTAGTGGGAAGAGTGAACCAAGTTTATTGAGCTCTTCCTTCCAGCCTCATGCAAGGTATTCAACATTTGGTTTATTTCCCCTCATCCCCATCTTTAGATTATGTCAGGACTATTGCAGGCTGATGCATCTGGGGGCAGGGGTTGATAGATTAAAATACCAAAGTACTTGTAGACATAGATAAGAAACATATTTAAAAATTAAGATTAAAATAGTTCAGAGGCATAAATCTTTTGTGAAGGTTTGGTTCACATTACAGTACAGAAATGTAAGACCTCTTGAGGAGGAGGATCCCTCAGGAACAAGGACTGATAGAATATCAAAGGAGACCATCAACAGTTACAAACTCTCCATCTTGCAACCTGTTGATCCCATTTCAAATCCTGAGAGTAGAACTAGGAGTAAGTCCTAAGCACTGCTGGGTGTGGACACCAAACAAGAAAAGCATTTTAAGTTTTTGAGTTGTTTTTTTTTTTTTTTTTTTTTTTTGACCATACCCAACAGTGTTCGGGGCTAACTTATGGCTCTGTGCTCTGGAGTCACTCTTGGTGGGGTTCAGGGACCATATGCAGTAACAAAGATTGAATTGAGGTTCTCTGCATGCAAGACAAGTACCTTTCACCCTGTATTGTCTCTGCAGTCCTATAAAAAGATATTTTACTTCACTATTCATCTCCTTCCTGATAATCTCTTCTGTGAGGGCAAAGGATAGAACTGAAACATTTCAGGCAGAGATCAAAACCGACCTTTTCTTTCCTCCGAAGACTAATTCTTCACTGCGGCCTGATTCCACAACTCCCTGAGGATTCAGGTGAAAAGGGCTCCTTCCTGCAGCAGGTAAATCAAATGAAACTCAGGTATAGTCTGACAATTGCCTAGAGAAGCTGGTGAGCTACAAGTGTCTACACTAAGTAGGTGCTCATGAATGAGCATTCTGGCACTTCCCCCAGGTGACTGACCAGGGTGAAGATGAAGGCAGTAATACTCCCCTTTCTCTAGGCTATAATCTCTCTTCTCACTTCACAGAAGTTATGAGCAATAGAAAAATGACAGAGATGAGGAAGTAATGTTTATCTAGAAAGCCCATGATGAAAACCCTTCACTTTCCTGACAGAGAAAACTCTGTCAATGAGTCACTGAACCTTCTCACTTAACAAACGCTTCAGAATTTCCCACATCTGTCTCCATAAAGAACATGTTACCATTACCAAAACGCAGCCTTCTTAGAGGTGATTGGGAAAAAATTTAGGAAAACCACTCTTAATCTGTGTCTGGGACCTTTTGGGAATATAACCATGTCTGACAGAGGTGTCAAGACCATGCCTAAGGGGTTAAGGAATGACTTCAATCCAGATAAACCTTTGGAGAAACAAGATTATTTTACCTAAGTCATTGCTCCTGTTAATGTGATTTAGTCTCCAACTCTGTGCAATGGAACATTTTCTGTATCTCATTTTTTATCAGGGCATGGTGAGATAGGAGAGAGTACACTCAATTGTTCTCCTAGCTTGCTCCTGTCTCTGTGCTCAGGAAGGGCCAGGGATAGTGCAGGAAATCAAATTATCTCTCCAGTCCTATGTATCATTTTTAATTGTCACAACCTTATGTGATGAAGTACTTAAGTGTCAGTGATATTGAGTATTTTTACTGGTTTCTCACTGATGGCTGAATTTGGATTCAAAATGTTCTTATTATAGTCTCCACTCTGCAGCATAGTCTACGCTTTTCCAGTAGAAGATGCTGGTTAAAAATGGAGTACAGTATAATACTGCCAGAATAGGGTGTAACCTAATCAGTGTAATTCTGTCAGAGTAGGGGGCAATGCTTTTTTATGAAGGTCTAGTAACTTCCCATTCATAATAGCATAAAATTTCCACCATCTGGGTATTTTCCATTTTAAGGGGCAGCAGACATTTTATTTGGGTGGGGGGGGGTGTTGCTCACAGCCTAAGGAAATGCTACAAATTAAGAATGCGCTATAGTAACTATTTGACCTCAGCCCATAATTATGTAAGCTGACTTCTGAGCATACCAGTAACTTTCCACTCAACTAGATTGGAAATATCCCCCACCTCTCAAACCTGGTTCCTATTATATTATTTTTGAAGCAGAGGACACACAGCAATTTCCATTGGTTTCTAATTTTTCTTTTTCTTCCTTCATATTTAATTTGAATATATGCTTCATTTTTGAATTCTATTTCTAAAAACTGTGGGACACACAGAAAATGTTTGAAGCTAAGAGCTGTGATTTGTCAATCTTTGTATTTCTAGCACCTAATAGTGTTCAATGTGATCTAGACACCCAAGAAATCTCTGTGAACAATTCAACATGTTATCTCAGAGGGAGAGGACTTTCACTCTTGTTTATATATATTATTTTAATCGAATCAGCATGAAATACACAGTTGCAAGGTTGTTCATGATTGAGTTCCAGTCATACAATGTCCAACATTCATCTCTTGACCAGTTTTTGTTGCTTTGGGTTAACATTTAGTAGCTCAGGACTTAGTCCTTATCAACCTTAGCTTAAAACTTTGACATCATGCTCACGAGATATTTCTCTTTCCATATCCCAATTTTCATGCAAATTAACAAAAAAAAAAAAGGAAAGGTGAAAGCAATAGTATATTCCAGCTGAATTAACCCTGTAACAACTTTTCATAAACCATCCCAGAAATTTCGCTTATATTTTACTAACTACATTGTTTCTGAAACAGATTGGGATTGACTTTACAATAAAGAGAATATTAATAATTGTCGGACTTTCAAGAATAGATTTGAAGCAGCAACTGAATGTAAGTCAAAATCTGGAAATCTGAGCCACTTTTGGAGCAAATTGCAGGAGAGTATTAGAAAAAAGCCATGCTTCCCAAAAGTGAAAAAGGGAGGAGGAGGAGGAGTAGGAGGAGGAGGAGGAGGAGGAGGAGGAGGAGGAGGACAAGTTTTGAGATAGCAAAGGGACTTGGCAAGGAACACATTTGTAGCCACCCACCCACCCCTCCTGCACTTGGAGCTTGATTTTTCTAAGTGAGTAAATCCCTCAGGGTTATCAGAGGCTTTCTGTCTATCTGCAGGAGTGGAAAGAAAAATACCTCAAGCAAACAACCTGTGGAACACTGGAGTCTTGCCCCAGGAGCCCCCAAATAGAATGCTTGAAGACTATAGTCATGGAAGTCAAGAGGGAGGGAGTGTGATAGTTGGCAAGCAGCAGAAGATAAGGCTGTAAAATTAGTCTAGTGAGTGGATAGGTGAGGAATAATGAACATGCTTTCTGTGCTCAAAATATGGAGCCAATGTATGGATGAGAGAATTGTCAAGGTGACTTGGAGAACTTGGGGCTTGTGGAGGATTCTGGGAAGGATGGACAAAGAAAGGATAAGAGCAGTCTCACAACACCACCCACTGGTGCATTACTCTCAACAGAAATCTCTGGAGATGCTTCCACTTCTGGAAATTCCAAGATTTTCTAAGATGCCAAGTTGGCAGCTATCTATATAGTCTTTTTTAAGAGTATCAAAAAAAGAAAAATCCCCAACCCAAAATTACCTCATCTTTGGAGGAACTCTTTTTTCCCCAAATAAGTTCCTTTGAACTTGCTATCCAGAATATTATCCAGAATAATTTCCAGAATATTCTCCCTGAAATATATTTATTCCAGGCTGAATCAACAAAATAAATAAATAAATATATTTATTCCAGAAAATAAGTAAGTTTTCTGTCTGTAAAATTTTCACAACTTTTCAGACCTTTTCATGACTGCCCCCTAGCTTACTTACATTTCTATCCTTTAGAACTATACAACTTTATAATATCATCCCATTTTTATAAACTGGTCTCCCTGATTAATGGGGAGAAAGGTAACAAAAGTCACAAGAACTTAGTGAAGCAGTACCCACTAAGTGCTTTATACAGAGCAAGAAGCTACCAGGACTTGTTCATGAGCCTATGTGGAAACACCCTTTGGCAGTAATTAATAGAAACTGGGCAACAAAGATATGATTTTGCAAAATGCGAAATTTGGAGGCAAGCAGTCTAAAGTAAATCTAGGTGAATGCAGAATGTGACCAAGGAATGGCAAAACTGATTACTCCTGGAATACTGACTTAAAGGCCCTTGAGAGGTCTTTAAATTCTCCCCACTACTGAAAGGAAACATTTGAAAGAAGCAGGAATATATATATATATATATGTAATATATATTATATATGTAGTAAAATAGAGAGAGAGAAAGATGGAGTGGCAAGTGGTAAGGACCCATAAAGGTAGAAATATTTTGAGAGAAAAATGACTCTCACTGAGTGACATCCTTCATCTGTTTTCAGAAATGCTCCAGGAGAACTTTCCAGAAAACAGGAGCCTTAAATATTAGGTTCTGGAGAGAGCCTACCAATTATGGGTGTATCTTGCATTTACATGGAGAAGCTAATGATCTTGGACTTGAGTGAGTACATGTGCATCCAAGTGGCCTTCAGCTTAGAGATCTTCCTTAATAATTCACAACCAACCCACACTACTCAGTACACATTGATAAATTCACTCTAAAGTGTATAACTGACTTATGGAGGAGAGGTAACTTAAGATAAATCTAGAAAGGAGAAATTTGTAAGAGGGTATGGAAAAAGAATAAGGTATGTTATGAAGAGATAGAAAAACAGAGGTCCTGAGTCAAGTCAGTGGCACAGCATATTTGTTTATTTTTTAATTTAATTTTATTTTATTGAAGCCATTGTAATTTATAAAGTCCTTCAAGTTGGGTTTCAGACATACAATGAATCAAGGCCAATCCCACCACCAATGTTCCTCAAATATATCCCATAGCACCCCTTCTACCCCCCAGCTTGTCATTATAAAGGTCCATTTTAAGTTTAAATTGTTAAAGTTTGAGTCTCTTAATTCTATTGTTGTTGACTTTGGGTTGGATGTCTAATTCTGCTTGGCCTTTGGCCCCCATTTTTTTCATATTTGTGTGTCTATTCCTCCATTTAGTTTCTTTCCTTCTATCTATACTCTGGGGCCAAGGCTGTCATAAAGATGTGGTACGTATATATAATGGACTACTACGTAGCTGCAAGGAATGATGCAATCATGCAATTTGCAGTCATGCAAACTGGATGCAACTGAAAGATATTATATTAAATTAAGTAATACAGAGGAAGGATCAATTTAAAATAACATCAGTTGTGGTCAATGGTCAAAATGGGAGTTGTTTCAAAAACCTTTGGCACAGCAAATTTATTGGATAAAAGAATGGACAATCTGAAGAATATTGTAAAATTTTAATGACTGGAAGGAACAAGGGATACTATTGGATGTATTGCTAGGAACATGGAATTGGTACAATAGATTACTGAACACTGATATGGTCCTTGTGGTGAAACATAATGGTGAAAATATATCATAGAAATTTATTTGTGTGTAGTCTGGAATAAATATATACACATACATATATTTTATTTTTAAAAAATAATATTATTTAATCACCATGATTACAAACATGTTTGTAGTTAGGTTTTAGTCATAACAAAAGCACTCCCCTTCACCAGTGTAACATTCCCACTATCATTGTCCCCCATCTCCCTCCTCCCTTATACCCTGCCTGTATTCGAAACAGGCATTCTACTTCTCTCACTCATTATCATTGTCATGATAGTTGTTAGTGTAGTTATTTCTCTAACTGTACTCACCACTCTTTGAGGTGAGCTTCTTATTATGAGTCGATCCTTCCAGTCCTCATCTCTATTGTCTCTTATTACAATAATGTCTTTTATTTTTTTAAAACCATAGATGAGTGAAACTATTCTGGGTCCATCTCTCTTTCTCTGACTTATTTATTTCATTCAACATAATAGTTTCCATGTCCGTGCATGTATAGGAAAATTTCATGACTTCATCTCTCCTGATGGCTGCATAATATTCCATTATGTATATGTGCCACAGTTTCTTTAGCCATTCTTCTGTTAAAGGGCATCTTAGTTGTTTCCAGATTATGGGTATTGTAAATAGCACTGCAATGAATCTAGGTGTGCAGAAAGCATTTTTGTATTATGGGTGTTTGGTTTGTTGTTGTTGTATTTTTTCTCAGTTTTTGAGCTACACCCAGTGACGCTTAGAGATTACTCCTGACTATGAGCTCAGAAATTGCTGCTGGCGTGGGAGACCATATAAAACACTGGGGATCTAACTGCGGTCTGTCCTATGTTAGCACATGCAAGGCAAATGCCCTACCACTTGCTCCACTGCTCTGGCCCCTGTATTGTGTTTTTGTGTTCCTAGAGTGGTATAGCTGGATCATATGGGAGCTCAATTTTCAGTTTTTTGAGGAATCTCCATATTGTTTTCCATAAAGGCTGGACTAGACTGCATTCCCACTAGCAGTGAATGAGAGTTCCTTTCTCCCCACATCACCGCTAGCACTGATTATTCTTGCTCTTTGTGATGTGTGCCAGTCTCTGTGATGTGAGATGGTACCTCATTGTTATTCTGATTTGTGTCTCCCTGATGGTTGGTGATGTGGAACATTTTTTCATATGCCTTTTGGCCATTTGTACTTCTTCTTTGAGGAAGTGTCTGTGCATTTCTTCTCCCCATTCTTTGATGGAGTTAGATTTTTTTCTTTTTAAGTTCAGTCAATACCTTATATATCTTAGACATTGGCCCCTTATCTGATATTTCATACATATATTTTAAAGATAGTGGGTCAATAGATGATAGTAGACTCAAAAAAGGAATTGAGAGAAAAAAGTGAATTCTAGAAATGGTTCAATTGACAGAAGACAAAATAAGTGGCATGATACCATTTCCTTGACACTAGAACACACTTAGGATCACACCTTCACTCTGAAGCCTAAGTTTTGGTCAAATAATCTGACTGCCTCAGCTCTAACTCAAATATGTCTACTTGAAGAAATGGCTCTGTTGGCTTGGGCCTCATCTTTTCCATTCCATCACATAGACTTACTCATCTTTATCTACAGTTATATGTCAGAATCCCTGTAGACACATCTTAGTTATATAAATACTGCCTACATCACCAATTCTTCAGAGATGAGACCAAGAAAAGCGAACCTTATTTCTCACCTGGCAATTTAAAAACGTGGTCTCTGTCTGTCTGTCTGTCTTTCTGTCTGTCTCTCTCACTCTTCTCTCTCTCTCTCTCTCTCTCTCTCTCTCTCTCACACACACACACACACACACACACACACACACACACACACACACACACACACACAATATCCCTGCCCTACTACTCACTGCCTGCACTCAAAAACATGCAATTCTACACCATTGCTGATGGATTGGGTTCCCC
>PVKC010010645.1:0-25502 GCA_004027635.1 Crocidura indochinensis | reverse complement strand
AGTGGTTTTGATGAGATCAATAAAAGCTCAATTTTTTGAGGTTTGTTCATATTGTTTTCCAAAAAGGCTAGACCAGTTGACATTTCTACCAGCAGTGAATGAGAGTCCCTTTCTCCCTGAATTTGTACCAACACCAGTTGCTCTTGTACTTTTTTGATATGTATCAGTCTCTGTGATGTGAGATATATCATTTATCTCTCTCTGATTATTAATGATGTTGAGCAATTTTATTTGCCTTTGGCCATTTGAATTTCCTGGTATTCTTTTTTTTTTCTTTCTGAGTAGTATTTACTGTTTTCTATGTAATGGCTTAAAAGACACACATTCATTTAGTTTTGTTGTTACTAACTGTACTTCTCATAAAAATTAAATACTTTTTGAGTCAGACTTGCTTGAAAGTTAGGGTTAGTAAAATAATCGACAAGCAATAGAGTGTTACTGGAATAATTATCTAGATGTACTCTAAATTGCCTATGAGGCAGGCAGGATTATTGAATAAAGTACCTGACATGCAGTAAATGATCAATACATACATTTAAATATATGAAGAAGAATACTAAGCAAACATATGACATGTAAAAAACAAAGAAATCAAATACTTTATAATTTGTCTGAAATTATCTCATAATAAATAAAACCCTTGATACTCAGTATTAGTGACTATAAAGAAAAAGTTAAGCTGATATTTTTCTTTGGATTTGTCCAATAAATAATACCCATTTGGAGAGAGCTATCAGGCAATTTATACCAAATGATATCCAGCTGCTTATGGTTTTTGAACTGTTAATCTCATTTTCAGATTGAAACTCAGAGAAATAGTTCAAAACAGAGAACAAACTTTATTTTCAAATGCTTGACTCATAATAATGCAAACCTTCAGCTGAAAGACGACTATTTTAGCAGCACAATAAAATATTGCTATATTTAAAGAATCAGATGGAGGGAATAAGTAACTGTACAGGGAATTTGAGCAAAAATTAGAAAGGAGAGCATCATGATCATACATCCACTTGTGTTTGTGCAGTGATGAGGGCTGAAAGTAAATTTTGTAAATCCCCTGTTTTACATAAGAGGTGATTGGGAGCCGGGCGGTGGCGCTGAAGGTAAGGTGCCTGCTGCCTTGCCTGCGCTAGCCTAGGACGGACCACGGTTCGATCCCCCGGTTCCCATATGGTCCCCCAAGCCAGGAGCGACTTCTGAGCGCATAGCCAGGAGTACCCCTGAGCGTCACTGGGTGTGGCCCAAAAACAAAAAAAAAAAGAAAGAGGTGATTGATTTTTGATTTATTAGGAGTAATTTTTCTTTTTTGACAGTTGGGTCACACTCAGCAGTGCTCCTGGGTTACTCCTGGCTCTGTGCTCAGAAATCGCTTCTGGCAGGCTCAGGGGGCCATGTGGGATGCCGAGATTCGAACCACTGATCTTTTGCATGCAAGGCAAATGCCCTACCTCCACGCTATCTTTCTGGCCCCTATTATGAATCATCATTGCTTGCTAAGTAAGTCAACAAAGATAAAATAAAATATATGTTCTGAGATAGAACAAGGTATCTATGAAGAGACAGTATATGAAATAAAAATGTAGAACTGATATATAGGTAGAGTTATAGAAAAATAAACACATTCCTCCTAATTTTTAAGAATTCATTTCACCAGTGCTGGTGGAAGTAGTTTTCACACATGAGAAACACTTTTCCCAGAAATAATTTTCAAGCCATCTCAACACCGCATAATATGGATATGAAAATTTATGAGAGAAATTGAATTTCCCTTCAGCTGCGTTCTTCCCTGCTGTTTTTTCTTCCTTATTACATGGTAAAGGAGAAAGTTCTATAAAGGCAAAAATGGCTTACAACTGCACTTTTTTAGTTGCTCTGTTTCCCCAAAGAGTCACAAAATCTATCATTAAAAAAATAAAATGATGTGATTTTAGTGAAAGGAGAGAACAATCACTTTTTATAATAGCATTTTATTTATTTATAGAATGGATAAGATAGACAGTGTCATTGAGTATACATGTGTGAGAATCCACATCTGTAATAAGAATCACCTCTTAATTTTATTTTAAAAATTAAAAATATATTAATTGCTCTATTTAAACACTATGGTTACAAAAGTGTAGGGGCATGAAGGTAGGGCATTTGTCCTGCATGCAGAAGGACGGTGGTTCAAATCCTGGCATTCCATATGGTCCCCCGAGCCTGCCAGGAGTGATTTCTGAGCACAGAACCAGGAATAAAAGCCCTGAGTGCTGCCGGATATGACCCCCAAAAACCAAATATATATATATATACATATATATTTGTTTTTGTTCATCGTTGGGTTTCAGATATACAATAGCACTGTCCTTCACCAGTGTACCCTTCTTGTCACCACCACCTATGTTCCAGGTTCCCCCTCCCAGGGTAGACAATTTGCTTCTCTCTCTTCCTCACTCTCTCTCCCCTCTTTCCCTTTGTTCCTCTCTTCCTACCTCCCTTCTCTCTTTCTCTCTTTCCCTTCTCTCTCTCTCTCTCTCTCTCTCTCTCTCCTTTCTTCTCTCATTCACTCTCTCTTCCTTTTGGACACCTTGGTCTTCATTATTGTCAATGGAGGCTGTGCCATGCATGTCCAGCCAATGTAGAAAACTTGCCACAAACAGCAGTGAGTGCAGTTAGAGTAGAGAGGGGTCTACTAGGACAATGATAGTTGGAACTGATCCCTCTGGACAAGAACTTGGTGCTGAAAGGGGAGAAAGAAAGTGTTACTATCACATAAAAGCCCAACCAATTCCCCTCACCCCCTTTGGCTATTGGGTCACACCCGTTTGATGCTCAGGGCTTACTCCTGACTATGGTTCAGAAATCGCTCCTGGCTTGGAGGACCATATGGGATTCAACCATGGTCTGTCCTAGGCCAGCCTCATGCAAGGTAAAAGTCCTACCACTGCACCACCAGTCTGGTCCCAAGCCCAACCATTTTAAGTGCTCTTTCAGTGAATGAAGTATACAGAACATTGTAGTCTGTATTTGAGGGAATTTATTTTTTTTAAATGAGCTGTGCTTATCCCCTGAGAGCAGAATATTTCTTAAATAATTTTTTTGCTTGGCATAGGAGCAACATTGTGTTCCAGGGACTTAAGAAAGCTTTATATCTGCACTATTGTTGGCAATATGTGATTTTTCTGTTTTGGATCACACCCAGTAGTTCTTAGGTTTTATGTCTGATTCTGTGCTCAGGGATCATTTCTGGCTCTGGGCTCAGGGGACCATATGTGGTGCCACAGACTGAAGCCAGGTTGACTTGTAAGTCAGTGCCTTACCTGCTGTATTATCTTTTGGCCTTGTGGATATATATTGGGTTCTGTATTTGTGCCAGGCCCAGATGAGCTCAGAGTTTATTCCTGGATCTGTGCTCATAGATCACTTCTTGAGAGGCTCAAGGGTTGTGGTGCATGGGACTGAATTTAGGTCGACTATAAGCAAGAAAGTTTGCCTTCCATGCTGTACTACTTATCTAGTCCCTCTGATGGAAAATTTTAATACAAGTTAAAATAGAGGATTGGCAGATTCACAGAGCTTAGTCTTTGACAGATTTATATGAATTCTTCATTTAAATTTACAGTTAGCAGTGAAGATGTGACTAAAACCAAATCTGTTGATTTCTGTTTTGTTTTTCTCTTTCTTTCTTCTGCTTGCTTCGAGTCCCTACCTTCCACCATCACGTCATTGCCAACCTTTTTTGTATGCGTGTTGGCTATGCAAAGTTTAGCCTTCAGAAGAAAAATAGCCATTTAATGCAGGGGTCTAAATCATCAAATCATAAGCGTGGTGTTTAACAGAGGGAGACAAGCTTAGTTTCAAGGATATGACTCTGGAATTAGATCACCTGCATTCATATTCCAGCTCCATCACTGGGATGGCAGATGACATTAAGCTAGTTATTTAAGCTCTCTAAAATGTCAGCCTTCACATCTGGGAAATGGAAGATAACAACTCATTGGTTACATCCTTAGATAAGGGTTTGAGGAAATAAATCTTATAGGAGCCCAGTTTATAGTAAATGCTAAATAATTGCTAGCTATTATTATTCTGAGAACATTTAAAATAACTTCTGTCATAGGTCTTAAGAAAACTAGACATTGGGGCCGGGCGGTGGCGCTGGAGGTAAGGTGCCTGCCTTGCCTGCGCTAACCTAGGACGGACCGCGGTTCGATCCCCCGGTTCCCCATATGGTCCCCCGTGCCTGCCAGGAGCGACTTCTGAGCGAATAGCCAGGAGTAACCCCTGAGCGTCACCGGGTGTGGCCCAAAAACCAAAAAAAAAAAAAAAAAAAAAAAAGAAAACTAGACATTAGGGATCCAGAATGATAGCATAGCAATAGGGCATTTATCTTGCACGTGGCTGACCCGGGATGGATCTGGGTTCAGTGGGTTCAGTTCTGCAGAGCCAGTAGTAACCTCTGAGCACCACCAGGTGTAGCCCCAAACCAAAAACCAAACAAACAAAAATGACATTAATTAATTTTATTACTTTGGATTCACACTCAGCAGTGCTTAGGCATTGCTCCCAGGTGCTAGAGATTGCTCCTTGTGATGCTGGAGGGATAAAGTGATGCCAAGTATCAAGTCTAGGCCTCCTGAATGAAATATATAAAGATAGCTTGTTAAGCCCTGTCTGTCCCCCCAAAAATAATACTTACTGATTTATTAAAGTTATTATTTCTCTGTAGATGCTTAGATAGATTTATGTGAATATTAAAATCTCTTTTTTCCTTTTTTTCTTTAAACATCTTGATTATAAATATGATTGTGATTATGTTTCAGTCATGTAAAGAACACTCCCCCTTCACCAGTGCAACATTCCTACCACCAATGTCCCAAATCTCCCTCCATCCCCCCCCACCCTATACTCTAGACAGGCTTTCCAGTTCCCTCATTCATTCACATGATTATGGAAGTTCTCAGTGTAGTTATTTCTATAGGTGAGCTTCATGAAGTGAGCTGGAAGTTCCAGCCCTCCAATTATTGTCTCTGAGGATTATTGCAAAAATGACTTTTATTTTTCTTAAAACCCATAGATGAGTGAGACTATTCTGCGTCTCTTTCTCTCCCTCTGACTTATTTCACTCAGCATGATAGACTCCATGTACATCCATGTGTAGGAATATTTCATGACTTCATCTCTCCTGATGGCTGCATAATATTACTGTGTATATGTACCAGAGTTTCTTTAGCCATTCGTTTGTTGAAGGGCATCTTGGTTGTTTCCAGAGCCTGGCTATTGTGAATAGTGCTGCAATAAATATAGGTGTGAGGAAGGGGTTTTTGTATTGAATTCTTATGTTCCTAGGGTATATCTTAGGAATGGAATAGCTGGGTCGAATGGGACCTCAATTTCCAGTTTTTGGAGGAATCTCCATATCGCTTTCCATAGAGGTTGGACTAGACGGCATTTCCACCAGCAGTGGATAAGAGTTCCTTTCCTCAGTAGCTTATTTCCCCTTCCCTTCCCTTTGTTATTGTTTCTAAGGTGCTCACATATTTTTGTTTCTTTATTCAATAATTTTATATTTTATTGAGGTATAATTAAAAATGAATGCATATTTAAAATACAGTTGGATTAGTTTGAATATGTGACATGAAGTCATTACCACAGCATGGTTATGAACCAGGTAATTATTTGTGCCCCTCTTGGTAATCATAGACTTTCTGGTTCTTCCTGCCTCTTAAAGCTCATCTCTTCCTCTGCATCCATAGGCAAAACTGATTTTCTAGAATCTTAAAGAAGTGAGTCCTGGCATCTTTCTTTTAATATAATTATCATCTATGCTAAAATCAGTAGTTGCTCATCATCCATTTTATTCCATTTTATTGCTACAGCCATTTTTCTTTTCTTTTTTTCAGTCTTTGCCTTGATTTTGCATAACTGACCACTGTATAGAATAAAAGCATCAAATTGACTAATTAAATCTTGGTTTTGGAACTATACCCAGATATGCTCAGATCTTAATTTTGGCTCTGTTCTCAGAGACCATTCATGGCAGGGCTCTGTGTACCATAAGTGATACTTGGAATTGAACTTAGGTTGGCCACATGCAAGTACTTTGCCTGATAAATTATCTCTCTGGCTTGAAAACACATTTTAGGGGCCCGGGAGATAGCATGGAGGTAAGGCATTTGCCTTTCATGCAAAAGGTCATCAGTTCGAATCCCGGTGCCCCATATGGTCCCCTGTGCCTGCCAGGAGCAATTTCTGAGCATGGAGCCGGGAGTAACCCCTGAGCACTGCCGGGTGTGACCCCCCCCCAAAAAAAAAAAGAAAACACATTTTAATGTTTTAAATATATATTGATTAAATATCCATATCCCTTATTTATTTACCATTTGTGATTACCAAATATATAGAATATATAATATATAGTAATTGTAGAGTAACCACCATTAATTTTGTCTTTATATTTTCAAAATAAAGTTTGTCAGCACTTTTTTGATTGATTTACTTAAGTATTAGATTCAATTTGCACCTGGTTTCCACTTTCTTTAAAACATTTTTTTCTTTTTTGTTCACACATGGCGGTGCTCAGGAATAAATCCTAAATCAACGATTACTTTTGGCAGTGCTTTGGGAAACTTATTGGATGCTAAGGATTGAACACTGGCCAGCTGCGATTCAAGGCAAGTAGCCTACCTCTATACTATATCTCTAGACCCACCAAAAAAAATCTTTAAATTAATATATAAACCAATGGATTGAATAAATTTAATTATAAATATTTAGACATTTAATTTTGATGGTGAAATATTTATTCTGTTAATGTTACATTTTGGGGGTGAAAATTCAGACATTATGTTCTCAATTCCCTTGCAGAACAATCATAGCATGAAATAAACTAAAAAGTTGATACAATAAGAGTAATACATTTACAAAATAATGAGAGTACATTAAGAAGACAAATCCATTATTACAATGACTTTTGTTTATCATCATAAGTCTCTTAATCATTCATATATCACAGTGCCAGTGTCTCTATAATATTAATATCAAAAACAAAGATTTGGTACCAGAATAATAGGGACTTAGCATTATAGAGGGTAGTGAATTTAGCCAGAGAAATGGTTAAAAAGTTAGAAAAACAAACTTTATGTTTTCCTAAATGCTCTCTGCCTGAGAAGTATGGGAATGTAGTAATTAATAACAAACTAAGTCTGTATGAAACTGGATAGCCTACATTAACATATTAGAAGTAGTTTTTTATATAAATAATGAAAATAAAGTGGTTTCTTTAATAGATAGTAAATTAGTAGCTATTTGGTCTAAATATTTATTTGGCAGGTGATTTTTCTCAAGTTTGCATCAAAAATAAACTTGGAACTTCTGAACCCCACTCTTTGTCCTCACCATATGACTGCTTCTATTGGGATGCTTTTTAAGTGTGTGTTTTCTTTTGCATTGCTCTATTTATGGAGTTTCTATTCATTGAGACTTCATATCCTCGATGAGCTGGTTTTATTGAGCTTTGTTTCTGGGAGTGAGTTTACTTTGTTGTTTAGAGAGTTGAACCATCAGCCCGAGAGGTGACATAAATTTTTATATTTGATTTTTATTGTAATTAATTTTTATTGATATTACATTAGTTTGCATAAGTGTCATTATTTCTTTGCTTTTGTTAAGTGTTGGATCATGCTCATCAGCAAAGTACTGCTATTCCTCCACTACAGTTTATTTGAGTCTTTAAGTTCAATCTTTTCCTGTTCTTGGTGACCTCAATTCTATTGTCAGTGTATAGATTGTTCATTGCATGAAGTACCTCTTCTTGCTTTGATTTACTTATAAACCACAAAACAATGAGAACATTGTTTATCTCTTTTTCCTTTCTTTCTTTCTTTCTTTCTTTCTTTCTTTCTTTCTTTCTTTCTTTCTTTCTTTCTTTCTTTCTTTCTTTCTTTCTTTCTTTCTTTCTTTCTTTCTTTCTTTCTTTCTTTCTTTCTTTCTTTCTTTCTTTCTTTCTTTCTTTCTTTCTTTCTATTTTTGGGTCACACTCAGCCGCGCTCAGGGGTTACTTCTGGCCCTATGCTCAGGCAGGCACAGGAGACCCTATGGGACACTGAGATTCGAACCAACCACCTTAGGTCCTGGATCCGCTGCTTGCAAGGCAAATGCCGCTGTGCTATCTCTCTGGCCCCATATTTGTTTATCTCATTTTGACATATTTCACTTGTTATGGCAATCTCCTGATCAGTTAATTTTGTAAAATGTTAAATTTTTATTTTTTATTAAATTGGGAGGTATGAAATAGTTAAAAAGTGGTTGATATTTGACTTTTAGTTATACTATGTTTCAACACCCATCCCTTCAGTGTTCATTTTCCAACAGTTTTCCCAGTTTCCCCATCTCCCCTCATTCCTAATCTCTACCCCCAGTTTGCCTCTATGGCAGATAATTTTTATATATCCTGATTTCCACTCTTTAATTACTTTTATGTACAGTAGTTTGCAATGTTTTTACTAAAGGAGTTTCATGCATATCAATTAGCTTCCTTTGAATTCCTCGTTAATTTTCAGAGTGATCATTCCCAACTAATATTGTAATATTGGCTCCTGCTCTGCTCCTGAACTTCCAGCACATCATTTCCATTGTCTTTAAGTATTATTCTCATACTATGGATTACAAAATACTATAGATAAATGTGACCATTCCATTTCTGTCTCACTCCCTCTGATTCATTTAACTCAGCACAATATTATCCATTTCCAAGAAAATTTTATGACTTCATTTTTCCTAAGAGCTGCACAATACTCCATTATATAGATGTACCATGTTTCTTTATAACCACTCTTTTATTCTTGGAGACTTTGGTTGTATTTTGTAATTGTATTTTGGGTCCCAATGGTATATTTCAAGAAGCCATATGACTTGGCCAAATGGAAGTTTCATTTATAGTATTTTTTTCTGAGGACTATCTATATTGCTTTCCAAAAAGGCTGGACCAGTCTGCATTCCCAAAAGCAGTGAATGAGAGTCCCTTTCTTTCAGCATCTGCACCAATTCTTGTGCTTTTGTGATGTGTGCCAGTGTCTTTGGTATGAGATGATATATCATCATTATTTTGATTTACATGTACGTTAATTATCTAGCGATTCTTTTTTCATGTGTCTTTTGATCATTTGTATTTTCCTTTAGGAAATTCTTGTTCATCACTTAACTCCATTTGATTGGGTTGAATTTTTCCTTGTGAAGCTCTGCCAAATCCTTACATAATTTAGATATCAAATCCTTATCAGATGGATATTGGGTGAATAATTTATCCCATCATGTGAGTGTTCTTTTTACTTTGGTGCTTTGAGGTGAAGACACTTTTTAATTTAATATAGTTCCATTTATATGTATTTGTTTCCACTTGCTTGGTCAATGATATTTTATCCTTGAAGATACCTTTAGCTTTACTGTCATAGAGAATCCTTTCTTCATTATATCCTCTGTACCTTATGGTTTCAAATATTATATCAATATCTTCAATACTTTTTCCTTTGACTTATGTACATGGTGGTGTAAAGAGGTTTGAGTTACTTTTTTTGCATATAGTGCACCAATCCAAACACCACTGCTGCAGAGGTGTCCCTTGCTCCACTTCATATTTTTGCTCCTATATTGAAGATTAACATAAGATACCTGAGGATATATTTCAGGCTATTCAATTCTATTCCAAAGATCTGAGAGTCTATCTTTATTCCAAATCCATGCCATTCTAATCACTACCATTTTGTAGTAGAGTTTAAATTGTGAAAAGTGATGCCTCCCATTTTCTTTCCCCAAAATATTATTTTAGTGAAGGTATATTGTTTAATATTAATTTCAGGAGCATTTTATATATTTTTGAAAACATTTTTTAAAAAATGGCCTAGAATGCACTATATTGAATCAGAAAAATGCTTTGGGGAGTATTGCCATTTGAGTGATATTAATTATCTCAATCCGTGACAAAGGATGTGTTTTCATTTACTCCTCTTTAATTTCTTTTTTTAGTTTTTGGGTCACACCCGGCCGTGCTCAGGGGTTACTCCTGGCTCCATGCTCAGAAATTGCTCCTGGCAGGCACGGGGGACCATATGGGGCACCGGGATTCGAACCAATGACCTTTTGCATGAAAGGCAAACCCCATACCTCCATGCTATCTCCCGGGCCCCTAATTTCTTTTTTAAAATTAATATCTTTATTTAAACACCTTGATTACAAACATGATTGTGGTTGGGTTTCAGTCATGTAAAGAACAACCCCCTTCAGCAGTGCAACATTCCCATCACCAATGTCCCAAAATCTCCCTCCTTGCACCCCACCTCCACCTGAATTCTAGACAGGCTTTCTACTTCCCTTGTTCATTCACATTGTTAGGATAGTTCTCAATGTAGTTATTTTTTTATCTGCACTCATCACTCCTTGTGGTGAGCTTCATGTAGTGAGCTGGAACTTCCAGCCCTCCTCTCTTTTGTCTCTGAAAATTATTGCAAGAATGTCTTTTATTTTTCTTCAAACCCATAGATGAGGGAGACTATTCTGCATCTATCTTTCTCTCTATGACTTATTTCACTCAGCATAATAGATTCCATGTACATCCATGTATAGGAAAATTTCATGACTTAATCTCTCCTAATGGCTGCATAATATTCCATTGTGTATATGTATCACAGTTTATTTAGCCATTCATCTGTTGAAGGGCATCTTAGTTGTTTCCAGAGTCTGGCTATTGTAAATAGTGCTGCTCCTCTTTAATTTCTTGAAAGTGGTGTTTTGTAGTTCCTTTTGTATAGGCCTTTACCTCTTTAAAATTTAAAAAATATTTTTATTTAAATACCATGGTTGTAGTTGGATTTCAGTCATAAAAAGAACATCCCCATTCACCATGCAACATTCCCATCACCAATGCCCTCAACTCCCTTTCCCCTGCCTGTATTCAAGACAGGCTTGCTCCTTCCCTCACATATTGACATTGTTATGATAGTCCTCAGCGCAGTTATTTCTTTAATTGCACTCACCGCTCTTTGTGATGAGTTTCATATGGTGAGCCGGTCCTTTCGGCCCTCATCTCTGGGAATGATTTCAATAATGGTTGTTTCCAGAGTTTGGATATATATATATATATATATTTTTTTTGTTTGTTTGTTTTTTGTTTTTGGGTCACACCCAGTGACGCTCAGGGGTTACTCCTGACTATTCGCTCAGAAGTCGCTCCTGACAGCCACGGGGGACCATATGGGGAACCGGGGGATCGAACCGCGGTCCGTCCTAGGTTAGCACAGGCACCTTATCTCCAGCGCCACAGCCCAGCCCCCCCAGAGTCTGGATATTGTAAATAGCACTGCAATGAATATAAACACGGGGAAAGGGTTTTTGTATTGCAATTTTTTGTTTGTTTGTTTCTAGGAGTGGTATAGCTGGATCATATGGGAGTCCATTTTCCAGTTTTTTGAGGAATCTCCATATTGTTTTCCATAAAGGCTGGACTAGACAGCATTCTCACCAGGAGTAAATGAGTGTTCCTTTCTCCCCACATTCCTGCCAGCACTGATTGTTCTTGGCCTTTGTGATGTGCACCACCAGTTTTTGTGAGATGGTACTTCATTGTTGTTTTGTTTTGCATCTCCTTGATGATTAGTGATGTGGAGCATTTTTTCATGTGCCTTTTGGCCATTTGTATTTCTTCTTTGAGAAATTGTCTGTTCATTTTTTTCTCCCCATTTTTTTGATGGGGTTAGATGCTATTTCTTTGTTAAGTTCTGTCAGTACCTTGTTGATTGTATAGGAGGTCTTTTACATCTTTAATTGAGTTTTCATTACATTATTATCTGGTGCACAATTGTGAATTGGTTGTCTTTTTAATATTTCTTTTCTTTTATTATCTGTGTCAAAGAAAATCATGGACTTCTGCATATTTATTTTATAGCCTGCCAGTTTCCTCTAAAGACCTATTGGTTCTGAAAGCTCTTTTTTTATGTTTTTTTTTGTTTGTTTTGTTTTGTTTTTCACCCGGCGGTGCTCAGGGGTTACTCCTGGCTGTCTGCTCAGAAATAGCTCCTGGCAGGCACGGGAGACCATATAGGACACTGGGATTCGAACCAATCACCTTTGGTCCTGGATTGGCTGCTTGCAAGGCAAACACTGCTGTGCTATCTCTCTGGGCCCATGAAAGCTCCTTTTTTTAATAGACTCTTTAGAATATTGTAAAGAGTATCCTGTCATCCTCAAATAGTGTGCACTTAAATTCTTCCTTTCCTATATGGATTCCCTTTTCTTGTCTAATTACTATGGTAGATACTTCTTGTACTATATTGACTAGAAGTGATGAGAAAAACCTCATCCTTTGCTTGATCTTAGAGAAGAGCTAGAGTATACTAGAGAAATATACTCCATTGAGTATATTTCTGTGGGCTGGTGGTAAATGGCTTTGAATATATTGAGGAAAGTTCCTTCAATTCCTATTTGGTTGAGTTTATTTGGTTGAGTTACTATGTTGGATTTTATCAAATGCTATCTCTGCATCATTTGTATGATTAGATAATTTTTCTTTTTTGATATGTTGTTTTATGCTGATTGAATTATATATGTCAGTTGAGGCATAATGTATGATCTTTTTGGTACATTTTTGATTGCATTTGATGACATTTTGTTGAGGATCTTTGCATCAATGTCAATTATATAGATCTATAGTTTACTTTCTTTGTGTAAGTTCTTTAGGTATTAGGGTAAAGTTTGCTTCATAGAAGGGTTCATGTTTAAACTTTCTAAAAGAGTCAAACAGGAATAGGAAGTACTTCTTTAAAAGTTTAGAAGAACTTAATAGAAAGCCCATCTAGTTTCTGATTTTTGTTTTCAGGGTATTTTTGTTAACCACTTTGATTTTCTTGATAATAGTTGGCCTGCTCAGCTGCTGTTCCCTATTTATTCAATCTTGGAGTCAAAATGTATCCATTTCTTCTAGGTTCTCCAATTCCATGGCATAAATATTTTCATGCTCCTTTTAATTGCTATGATATCTGATGTGTGATGTATTCCTTTCATTTATGATTTATTAGATTTTCTCTCTTTGTGAGTCTTGATGATGAGTTATAAATCTTGTTTATTCTTTCAAACATAGATACATTTTACTGATTTCTACTCTAAGTTTTTTATTTTCATCCTTCTAATACTTTTGAGTTCTTTTTGTTGATCTTACAGTAGCTGCTTATGCTGTGCTATTTAGTTATTGATGCGGGGCTTTTCTTGCTTCTTAATGGAAGCTTGACCTCTTTCTAACACCATGCACAATCGTCAAATCAAAATAGATTAAAGACCTTGATATCAGACATGAAACCATAGAAGAACATATGACTGTCTGGTCCTGGTACCATCGGGGATGGAGGGGAAGGCAAATAAAAAGAGAAAAATTAGGAGGAGTCCATCTAGATAGTATAAATATCTATTTAGAAGAAGGAAGGAAAAAAGAAGAAAAAGGTAACAAACAACACAAAATCAAAAAACCATAAGGGAGTAACAACAAAAGTACAAAAAGAATAAACCAAAACCAAAAACAATCAGCTATGGCAAAAACAAAAACAAAAAAACAACAACAAAAGTTAAAAAAATAATAGAATTAAAAAAACACACAAAAAAAACAGATCAGCAACTTCTTAGAAAAGGGTTGTGGTTTGTTCTTTCTTTTTCCTCCTTCCTTCCTTCCTTCCTTCCTTCCTTCCTTCCTTCCTTCCTTCCTTCCTTCCTTCCTTCCTTCCTTCCTTCCTTCCTTCCTTCCTTCCTTCCTTCATTCCTTCATTCCTTCCTTTCTTTACTTTACTGCATAGGTACGGTAAATATTGGGGGAAATTAGAATGGAAATTTCCTTGGCCTAAGAGATACAGGGCTTCTCCACCCCTGAAGTATACTGCCATGGAACACCTACAGGCTCTGTACTCACTCATTTATAACACCCCAAGGTCTTTTTATCCTGCGGGTAAACTTTCCACTTAGATGTGGGTGATGGCATCTCTGTAGCAAGAGCTCTTATTTGTGTAGGACATAGGGTTAAGGCTAGGGGAGGTTTTTTCTTTATCGTTCTAGGGCTTCTGTTCCATCACTGTTGTTGTGATCAGTCTTCTGTAATTAGTGGTCTTGGTTTTGTTCAGATCCTAGGACAGAGCCTTGGGTGTAGTCTTTCAGTATGGTTCCAGAATTTCTGCTTGGTTGCAGTTGTCAAAGTCAGATCTCTGGAATTAAAGATCTTGGTTTTTGTACAAATTCTAGGCCGAGGCCTAGACTAGGAACTTCCTCATTGGTCCCTCAATAGGTTCTGTCCAGACCATGTTTGTCGAAGTCAGTCTTCTGTAAATAGTAATTTTGGTTTTTGCTTGGGGCAAAATTGTCTCCTAATTGTATCATACCATTAGGTGGTGAGATAGGGCAGCCATCTCTTAGCTCAAGTTGTTGCCGTTTCCTCATGTCAGGATATCATGTTAAAACTTGTACTAGTTGGTACCTGGCCGTATTCGAAGTTTCCCTGGGAGGAGTTTGGTTTCTGGCGCTGTTACTGGAACATGTGTTCCACTTCCGGGATCTGGGGTTCTGGATTGGACGGTCGCTGTCCAAACGCCTGGAGTCTAAGTTGGGTTCACATGATGCAAGCTCAGGGTTGGAAGCGACCCTGCATTATAAAAAGTTTGGGTTCTTATCCCTAATAGATAGAGCTTGTTTCTGTGCATATACTTCCCTTTATTTAGAGTGCCTATGCAAAAGAGTATGGTAACATTATATTGCTGGTGGATTTGGAGGCAAGAATGATAGTCTGCACTACCTCTGTGCCCTGGTTTTGACCTAAGAAATTAGCCAATTTTTATCATAAATTAATAGTATTCACTTTATTCCTGTTTATTATGCGACTTGTTTAATTCCTGATTCACTTATTGTCAGTATAATGAGTTCAAACACTGACTACTTACCTAGGGAGAGAGGTAGCCAAGAGTTTAAGAAAACATTAGTTGATACTATTAAAGTCCAGACAGATATACACATTTTCAAGGAGACTTAAAGTAATATGGTGACATAATTTTCTTTGGAATATTGGTCGGTGTAGGAGAAGTAAAATTATGCCTATTGATCACAGAAAGAAACTGAAATGAGGAAATAATTGGCCTACTATACTGGAACAGTCAGTAATACAAGTTACTTTCTTATTTAGTCAATTCCTTGTTTATTCAGACCTACGACACAGACCTCTTCCATTTCACAGAATAGCAGAAGAAACATTTGAGGAGAATAATTCATAACTTTTAAGGTTAGTTGTGTACTAAAATTTTAATTTTAGTAAGCTGATTCAAAGTAGAAGGACTGTGTTAAAGGGTATCGTAAAAGAACATCGCTGGAGAAAGGGAACTCTAGGAGTTGGTTGTTCCTGGCTTTCTCTCTGCTGTTCTTCAGTACTTTTATACAGAATCTAAATTCTTATATTGGATCTCAACTTCATATTGTACTGAATATGGCACAATAATGTTTAAAATAAATTTATTATTTATCATTAGCAAATGCTTAATTTGTACACCTATTTTATGTACCTATATAAAGGTTTGTGCAACAATTTTTCAGGTAAAAAGGGGTCACAGGGGCAAAAGTTTGAGTAATCCAGACACTCCCATTGATACTTTATATCAATAAAGCATTACTATCAACTTTGAAGACATATATGATTAGATATATACACCAAAAATATCACCAGAAAACTTCAGTTAGTAATGCCTGTTCACTCTTAGATTTTGGTGCTCATTTGTTCTCTTTAGAGAGTTTAACTATGAAAAGTTTTTTTGTTCTTGTTATTTTTCAAATTTTAAGAATTAGTGCATATGAGTGAGGGAAGTAGAAAACCTGCCTCGAATACAGCTGGGGTTGGGAGAGGGAGGAGTTGGGGGACATTGGTGATGGGAAGGTTGCACTGGTGAAGGGGGTTCTTTTTAAGAATGAAATCCAACTACAATCATGTTTGTAATCATGGTATTTAAATAAAGATATTATTTTAAAAGAAAACAAAGTTTAGGTGAACTAAGTTTTCAAAAGTTTACAACTGTGAAAGTGAGGAAGACATATGTATGGAAATTGTCATACCTATCAGAATAAATTGTTTTTTAGAAGTTCTTAAGAAATTAAACTGCTAGGGTTCTCCTTTATTAATTATACTTTTAATGGGATGGCTTCTTACATTGCCAAAATTTAATTGATTTTGATATACTAATTTTCCATTTTTTGCTTTTTTCAATGAATCTTGGTATCCCCTTTAAGCACGTATAAAAGTAAGTACTACTATTCTGTATTGTTACTGCTGTGATGAGATTGAACATATTTCCCAACTTTTAGAATTATATCCAGGAAATTCCGAAACTCAAGTCTGAAGTCTTATTTTTACCCAGCTACTTTCAACCCCATCCTCCCTTTTTTAAAAAAATTGAATCACCATGTGTTAAAAAGTTCGAATCCCGGTGCCCCATATGATGCCCTGTGTCTGCCAGGAGCAATTTCTGAGCATGGAGCCAGGAGTAGCCCCTGAGCACTGCCGGGTGTGAACTAAAAACAAAACAAAACAAAACAAAAAAACAAACAAAAAAAAACCCAAAACCAAAAAAAACAAAACCAAAACAAAAAAGTTGTAACTGGTTGAGTTTCAGTCATAGTGTTCCCACATCCACCCCTTCACCAGTGTTCTTGCTCACTTTTTAATAAAACTGTTTTTCGCAAAATCACATAAGCACCTATATAATCCTCATCCTTTGTGCCAAACTGTGGAGGACCCACATAGCATGAGATGAAAGGAAAGAGGGCCTCAAATCTGGACACAAATATTTAAGGTGCCCAAAAAACTATTTTTTGATTTGAACACAAAGCAAGGTGCTTTCTGTGTATCTTTACAAGTTATCTGTACATTCTCACAGTTACTTTTCTGTATTTTTTTTTTTTTTTTGGTTTTTGGGCCACACCAGGTGATGCTCAGGGGTTACTCCTGGCTATTCGCTCAGAAGTCGCTCCTGGCAGGCACGGGGGACCATATGGGGAACCGGGGAATCGAACCGCGGTCTGTCCTAGGTTAGGGCAGGCACCTTAGCTCCAGCGCCACCGCCCGGCCCCCTACTTTTCTGTATTTAACATTTTTTTTTGCACATTATTCTCACCTGCTTCGTTGATGCGCAGGATGATTTGTGCAGAAGTGTGCTTCTATTACTATTATTTCTTATGAAGAAAGAGGGATTTAGGAGAATGGGGAGGTCTCAATGGCAACCTTTGACAGCTTACTATCATGCTACCATTAAAACAATCTAGTGCAGTTTAAGCCTCATACCCTTTAAACCTTGAAAGCAAGGGAATGTTGTGTAGTAAAAAATGAAAATTTGCATTCCTTTTTGCACTTCAGATTTAAAATTAGAAATATCTTGACTTTATGCCAGGAAGTTTTTAATAAGTTTGAGCCTTATTTTTCTCACTTGTAAAATGGGACTATAAATAGACAAATCAATAGAATTGCTGTAGGGATAGAATTAGTTCATGTATAAGCAGGTTCTCTTAGCAAACCTTTGATTCTTCTGTAGGAATTTTCTATGATGGTCATTCTCATTTTCCCTCAGTCTTAAAGGGGCCCTTGATATGGTTCTGCATTTTTTAAAAATTTAATTAAAGATCCGTGGTTTACAGTTATTGATAGTTGAGTTTTAGCTATATAATATTTCAATACCAATCCCACCACTATTGTCAACTATCATCACCATTGCTCCCATTCTCCACCTCCCCACAACCCCCCAATCAGTCTCCTATACTCCTTGCCTGCCACCTTGACAGACACATTGAAGTTTCTCAGTTTCAGTTGAGATTTTGTATTTTCAATATCGCTGAGTCTGTGCTTTGGATAATTGAAGCCCAGACCCCTTGTTCCCCTTCCCTTCTTATCTTCTTCCTTCCCATCTTGATTTATTTTATTCTTTGTTCTTTTCCTCCCTGTGTTCTGGGGCCAAGGATGAACTAGGCATCCCCCTTTATTACATTACATTTTCTTATACAATTATTTTATATGCTCTTGATAAGTGAGATCATCCTATGTTTGTCTTTCTTCTTCTGACTTATTTCACACAACATGGTATCCTCTAATTCCAATCAGATTTTAGAAAATTTTCTGATTTTATCATTTCTTGCAGCTGCATTGCGAATGTGTACCACATCTTTATAATCCTCATCTATCCTTGAACACCTAGGTTGATCGATCCCTTATTGCAGCAATGAATAATGGTGTGCATATTCCTTTTGAATGATTGTTTTTAAGTTCTGAGGTAGGAGAACTGGGATTGCTGGGTAATATGGCAATTCAATTTTACATTTACTGAGGGCTCTCCATCTCATTTTCCACCCAGACAACATTCCTACAAATCTCTTTCCTTTTTCATTACTAGCTAGAGAGGTGACTCCTCTCTTGGGAATATAATTTGTGAAATTGCTTTGGAGAAAAAGTACTGCACAGGGGCAGGAGAAGGGGTACAATTTTTAAATTCTTTCACTAGGAAGAGAGGTAGTTGCTGAGCACTCCTGTGGCTCTTTAACCTGCATTTTGGCATTGCTAAAGCCAGGCACTTAGAGGTTTAATAAATGTGGATTTTTGATACAGATAAAAAACGAATAAGACATTTTTCTTCCAATTGCTGAACTGTTAAATAAAAATTAGATTATTAATGATTATAGGTTTCTTAGCTGCATTTTTGAAAATAATTTGATTCGGATGGTGTGGATTTTCTCTGAATTTATCTAGATGACAAAATTTAGTCATTAAGAATGTCAATAATGGCCATGTCAAAGATTTTTGCCTCTAAAGTCACCCGGTACATATACTAAAAGGCAGAAGAAAGATTTAAGTGGCGGAGGATTGAGGTGAGTCTGGAAGTCAAATTATAAACACATCTAACTTTTAGCTTGCAGGCCAGGGTAACATTACTTGTTAAGGATGGAAAACAATTCAGATCCAAGTGATTATTCCACTTTAGCATTGCCTTCTGCCAAATGAATTCCATTTAAACACAGGTTAATTATCCAGCCAAAGAAGGCAGCATTGCCAAGAAGCTGCTCTATGGTTGAATGCAGGCAGAAGAGGGCCTGAGAGCCACTGGGCTCTATAAAATGGGCACCTGCCAATAGACTGCATGCCTGAGCTCTGTACTCTATACTTCCTGGATATTTATTAGTGCCAATATCTCAGTGCTGCCCAAATCTATGAGGAAGAACCAAAATCGTTACAGATTCACTGTCTGAGAAGCTGCCCCTTTTGATCTCTCGGATGACATACCTGACATCTGCAGTGAAGGCTATTATAGGGCTTGAAGGACCATTCATTGGTCTTGTAAAAATGAAACAAAGATATTTTTGCTATCATATGATATGAAGACATGAAGAAATTTCAGGGAACTACTCTGCCTTTGGTAACTGAAAGCTAACAAGTGGAGTGCTTTCTAGTATATCCTTTTCCAAAATATTTCCCTTGCCTTTGCTTCCAGTGTTTTTACTTACTACTTCCTTCATCTGTTTGAATGTCCCCTAGTTAAGCTGTGCCCTCCAATGAGAGGCCCTTAAGTCCTGAATGAGTGGTTGGCTGGATCTTCTAGCCTTCCTCTATCAGATTTTCCTTGAGCTCAACTTAAGTGGTCACAGGTGTGGGGTTAGGGTCTGACCAGTCTGTATGCACCCACCAGGCTGCCAGCTTACACACCATAAGGCTGCCAGCTTACACATCACTCCTCCAATGCCTGCAGTGACCCCACCCTCCACTGCAGATTCCTCTGTTATCACTTGATGCAGTGTACAGGCTCTTCCTTCCTTATGCTTTCTTCCAAGCAGCCATAGAAAATAATTGCAAAGTAGTAATGCATTCCTTTTGAGGGCGTAGCGTTGTGATTCTTCATTGGAAGCCAAATGACTGATAGCACACCCTCCCCCGAAGCACCTTTCTTTTCTGTTAGGGTTATTTAGAAATCAAAACAACTATAAGGTACCATCTCACGCCACAGAGATTGGCGCACATCACAGAGAACGAGAACAAGCAGTGCTGGCGGGGAAATGGAGGGAAAGGAACTCTCATTCACTGCTGGTGGGAATGCCATCTAGTCCAGTCCTTATGGAAAACAATATGGAGAGGTCTCAAAAAACTGGAAATTGAGCTCCCAGATGATCCAGCTTTACCACTCCTAGGGATATAGCCTGGGAACACAAAAATACAATTCAAAAATCTCTTTATCACCTGTATTCACCACAGTGCTATTTACAATAGCTAGACTCTGGAAACAAGATGCCCTTCAGCAGAGGAATGGCTAAAGAAACTGGTACATATACACAATGGAATACTATGCAGCTGTCAGGAGAGATGAAGTCATGAGATTTTCCTATACATGGATGTATATTATGTATATGCTATGCATATGTATATGTGTATATGTTATGTATATATGTATATTATGTATATATGTAATGTATATATATACATGGATTTTATTATGCTGAGTGAAATAAGTCAGAGGGAGAGAGATAGACGCAGAATAGTCTCACTTATCTATGGGCTTAAAAAAAAGTAAAGACATTATTGTAATAATCCCAGAGACAATGGAGTTAAGGGCTGGAAGGATTAGCTCACATTATGAAGCTCATCACAAAGAGTGGTGAAAGCTGTTAGGGAAATAACTACACTAACAACTAGCATGGCAATGTTAATGAATTAGAGAAGTAGAATGCCTGTCTTGAATACAGGCAGGGGTGGGGGAGGAGGGTAGGGATCATTTGTGGTAGGAATATTGCACTGGTGAAGGGGGGGTGTTCTGTTTATGATTGAAACCCAACTACAATCATGATTGTAATTATGTTGTTTAAATGAATATTTTATAAAAAAAGGGGGGGGGAATTCTTTTTTGTAGACACTATGATTCTGCTTTACTTTAACAAATGGGCTTCATATAGGTTAAAACTGGATTCATTATATATGTAAATACATTGCATTTGCTATTGAAAAGGGGAGGAGAGACAGGGAATGATTATTCTTATTTAGAAATACTAAGTATTAGGGAATACTTTGTCTCTTATTTTATATTCTAAAAGACTAAAATTATTAAACAACTTTCAGTTATGCCAAAATTTAAGACAAAATTGAACTTACTTATTTTATTTTTATATTTTAGATTATATATCAAGGAGAGAAGTTGTGGTAATTTTTCCCAATGGAGGAATGATGTAGCACCTTCCTAATACTTTATCAGACTTCAAGGTAAATTAATCTGTTCATCATGTGTTCCTTAAAAAAAACCGTTGTTTTATTCAAGTATAATTGGTGTTCTATTGAAATGTGCAATATTTATTTGACTTTTAGTAGTTTATTATTATTTGAAGATGAATACTTTTTTTTAAGTAGCACAATTAATTGACTGCTTTGAATATTTGTAAAGATGGTGACATGTTGGTAGTACCAACTTCAAAATTTGTCTTTCCAAACTGGTAAATAACTAAAACAAACAATATTGTTAGGGGATGTTAAGAATAGTATAGGGATTAAAGCTTTGACCTTAAATGCAATTGGCCTTGGTTCAATCCATGGCAACATATATGATCCTGTAAGAGCCACCAGAATTCATCCCTGAGCACAGAGCCTAGAGTAAACCCTGAGCACTGCCAGGTGTGGCCGTAAACTGTCCTCCATATACCGGAAAGAATGTAATCAGAAGAACACAGTTTATACAGACAATTAAATTTTGATAAAGAAGCAAAAATTCATGATGTAGCAAAGAAAGCCTCTTCAACAAGTGGTGAATCACATGCAAAAAGGTGAACTCAGACCTTTCTTTAATACCATGCATAAATGTCAAATCAAAATGAATTAAAGATCCTAAAACCATTAGGCACATAAAGGAAAATAGGCAGAAAACTAGATGACATTGATGTTTTTTTGTATTTTTTGAACCACACCCTGTGACACTCATGGGTTACTCCTGGCTATGCACTCAGAAATCGCTCCTGGCTTGATGCCCTTTATTCTTATTGCTTGTATTTGCAGTTAACCATTTCTTCAACTATCTTTCTTTGATAAAGATAATAGAATATTATTAATTATCCAGAAATACTTGTATGGTAGTTGAAAACTTATTTTTATAATAAATAGTAGAATTACTTGTTTTCTCTCAGCAGAGGGTATGAGCAGCTTTAGGATTTGATTTACTTGCTCATAGGGAACCAGTCTCTCCACTCCACTTTCCTCCCCCAATCATACTGAAGGACCTTTCATGAGAAAAAGCATGACTAAAATTGTAAATAACACTGGTGCTGGAAAGAGTACAAGTTCAAAAAGTCCAGCTAATACTTAAAAAGCAGTGTTCCAGTTTGGTTACTCTAGCAGTTGCTTTTTGTGTCCAAATGTGGTACACATATATTTAAAGCAATTTTAAATTTAAACAATTGTGATTTTCATAGTTGGGTTTAACATGCAATGCTTCAAGACCAATTCCAACACCAATGATTCCAGAATACATACCATGCCCCCAGCCTGCCTGCATAACAGGCCTGTTTTTTATGTTGGTTGTTGAAATGTAGGTCTCATGAGTTTGCTGTTGTTGACTCTGACTTGGGTATTTAGTTCTGTCCTTAACACTACCAATGCAACTGAGATCCTTTGGTCCCTGTCCTTTATCCTTTTATATTTGTGTTTTTTTTATTTTCCTCTTTCACTCAATTTATTTCCTTCTTTTCAAAATACTCTGTGGCCTAGTATTTTCAATACTTTAATTTGAAAAATAACTTATTTGTTGAGACTGGAAAAGTAGTGCAGCATGTAAGAAACTTGCTTTGTACATGACTGACCTGGGTTTCATCTTCAGTATCCATATGGTTTCCTGAGTCCCACCAGGAAGGATCCCTGATTGCAAAGTAAGGGATAAGCCTTGAGCATTGCTAGGTATAGCCGCAAACCAATATGAACTTACTTGAAAATAATATCAAATATAGAAAAGCTACAAACATTTTCTATAATAATACCTAGATATAATGTCTGGAGATGCAATTCAGTAATAGAACACCTGTCTGGCATGTGAAGACTTGAATTTGATCTCTGTTAGTGTACCTCATGGCCTCTGAGAATTATCTTGAATTCTACTGGTATGATTTTCAGCTTCCCAACCAAGTATGTGATCTGAGAGACTGCAACAGTCACTGTATGGGAACAGGGAGAGAATATTTATAATGTTTAAAAAATGGTACAAATATATTTTTTCTCCCAGATTAATCTATTGATAATTTTTTATCACTTAAAATAAATTCCTTTCTTAAATTAGCTATTTAGTTCAGGATATCTTTCTGTATATAAGTATATTCTCTGATATAACAATACTGTGGACAATAGAATATTCACACTTATTTAAAATTATCTAATATACTATCTGTATTTTAGTCTTATAAATAAATAATGGCTTTAATAACATTTTCTTTCCTTTCCTTTCCTTACTCCAGTACTATGTTTGGTATTAAATTTAGATATATCCCTAGGCTTCTTTAATCTGAAACGTTTTAGAGTTTATTTATTACTTATTTTTATAGTAGCACCTGGGATTTATTATAATATATTTTTAATAAAAAGTAACAGTTTTTGCTGAACAAAACTTATCTAGAAAGTTTTAATCAGAGAGAAGAAGGGATAAGTGTTCAAGAGAGAGCATAAGCTTAAAAGGACAAGCAAAGAGAGACAGAGATAAGTAAATATATGTTCAAGGGAGAACACAAGCTCAATGTTTTTTGTTTTAATACTGTCAATGATTGGATTTTTCTAACATCATACCTTCATTAGAGTTCTTCCCCATATACTCTCCCAATGTTTTTTTTTTTAATTAAAAAAAGTTCTATGGGTTTTTGTTTGTTTGCTTTAGTTTTACTTTGTTTTATTTGTTTGCATTCAGCTCTGCTCAAGGCTTACTCCTGGCTCTACACCTAGGAATCATCAGTCCTGGTGAAGTTCCTGGCAAAGCAAGGACTTTACTTGCTGTACAATTACTCTGATTCCTAAAATACTGTTTTGGAGTGTACAGTATTTTAATGCATATTCTTATTTTAGATTAGTGACAGTCTTATTTATGTTCTGTCAAGAAGGAATTCAACAGGAGTGATGTATTTTCTCATTATATATTTTATCTGGAGGTATTCACTTTCCATCTGTTCCCATATTTGGTGAAGATAATTTTTCTTAAAATTTTTTTTTGTTTTTGTTTTTTGGGTCACACCCGGCAGCGCTCAGGGGTTACTCCTGGCTCCATGCTCAGAAATTGCTCCTGGCAGGCATGGGGGGACCATATGGGGCACTGGGATTCGAACCGATGACCTTTTGCATGAAAGGCAAACACCTTACCTCCATGCTATCTCCCGGGCCCCAATTTTTCTTAAATTTTTAATGGACTACATCAAGCAGTGCTTATGAGTTAGTTACTCTATCTGTGCTCAGAAATCACTCTGAGGGGAATCATATATGGTGCTAAGGAGCAAACCTGGTTGGCCACATGTCAAGCAAGAGCCTTACCCATTGTACTATCTCTCTAGCCTAATAAAAATAATTAAATTACCCAGACACTATCTTTTACAGGAAGAAATATAAGAATTTTATTCTTTTTTTCATTTTGAAACTTAACATTAGTTTTTTTGCTCATAATGAAGTAGTATTTTAAACGTCTACTTTTAAAAGTTGGCAGTGGCGCTGGAGGTAAGGTGCCTGCCTTGCCTGCGCTAACCTAGGACGAACCACGGTTCGATCCCCCGGTTCTCTATATGGTCCCCCAAGTCAGGAGCGACTTCTGAGCACATAGCCAGGAGTAACCCCTGAGCGTCACCGGGTGTGGCCCAAAAACCAAAAAAAAAAAAAAAGACATTTAGATTATGCTGAGGTTCCCACTTGATAGTGAGGCTCAATTATTGAATGCAAGTTGGATTTTATGCCAATTAATTTGTAATAATATCTTTATTTAAACACTGTGACTCCAATATGATTGTAGTTGGATTTCAGTCATAAAAAGAACACCCCCGACACCAGTGAAAACTTCCCATAACCAATGCCCCCATCTCCTCCCACTCCTACCACCCACCTGCACTTTAGACAGGCTTTCTACTTTCTCATTCACTCAAATTGTTATGATAGTTCTCAATGTAGTTATTTCTCTAACTGCATTCACCCCTCTTTGTGGTGAGCTTCATAACTTGAGCTGCTTCTTCCTGCCCTCATCTCTGGGAATTTCAATGTCTTTTATTTTTCTTAAAATCTATGGATGAGTGAGACTTTTCTGTGTGTGTCCCTCTCTCCTTCTGACTTATTGCACTCAGCATAATAGATTTCATGTATATCCATGTATAGGAAAATTCATGACTTCATCTCTCCCAAAGATGGCATAATATCCCATTGTGTATATGTACCACAGTTTCTTTAGCCATTCATCTGTTGATGAGCATCTTGGTTGTTTCTAGAGTCATATAGATGC
>PVKC010010644.1:0-25517 GCA_004027635.1 Crocidura indochinensis | reverse complement strand
ACACTGAGAAAACACCTCTATGACAGCTTTCTTGGGTATGGACAAGTCAGGGAATTTCTCAGAATTCCCTCAGGAAAGTGTGTGCCCAGGAGTCAGGAGTCAGGAATGATGAACGGCAGGAGTCACACGCAGTTGTGCTGGAGAAACAGTGTTCTTGTGCATTCAACACACACGGCTATATATGAAGATTTTTGCCAGTTACAGTTTTTTATGATATGTAAAAAAAAAAAAAAAGTTCACATTTGTTTTTTTTACAAAGTAAAACATATCTATCTGCCTTGCTACCAGAAGCTTTATCAGTATACAATATTTGATCTTCAAACAGTTCACAAGCCTCTGGGTGGTTTGCAGACATTATAAATAGATACATTTCAATTAAGAGCCCAGAGGCTTCCCTGATATCAAAGGAGCATAAATTTTAACATCTCAAAGTTTTTCCTCTCTGGCCAGCCCCTAGGTGTCAATTCAGATGTAGATTAAAGGATTTAGCAAAATACCAGGTTTTCCTATAGAAGTTCCTTTTTACCTGAGGGAACAGGTTGTTTTTGCTTTTAGGGCTTTCACAGAAAACTAACTTCCTAAGTCTGACTAAGAAACAGATTTTATTAGAAAAGGTAATAAAGGAGACAAACTTATTTGAAAGAGATGTAAATCTTTACCTGGTAAAAGCTTTCTTAACAAACCCATTGCTACTTCCAGGACAATCTTTGAATGTTATATTTGAGGTAAAAAAAAAAAATAGTTAGCAAGTCACTAAGTCCCTTAGATGTGTCTCAAAATAAAAATTCCTTACCTCTGAAAGAGCAGTGTGCTTAAATCTACAGGACTTTTAAAAAAACTATGAGGATTAAAGTTGTTTTATTATATCCTTTGGTGCTGAGTTTTCCAGGTAGAGTAATTTAATCAAAGATATATTAGCCTGCATTAATTCTTATATTTTGAAGTAAATGCTCAAATATATACATATTCAGTACATCAGAAGGGAGATTCATAATTAGCCAAATCTTCCCCAGTGCTTACTGTGCCTATGCAAAAATAAACAAATAAACAAATAAATAAAGTGGGGAACGCCAAACCCTGCCAACCGGCACTCCTTCTTTTTCTTGTTTTGTTTTGATTTCTTAGTTTTTGACTTTATTTTCCTTCTCTTTTTTCTTCCACTTTTTTCTTTCTTTTTCACTCTTGTGGTTATTATTTGGAGTTTTTTTCTTCGCCAGGTGCATTTTATTTCTCTTCTTTCTTTTTTTTTTTTTGGTAGTTGCTACCAAATTTTTTCTTCCCTTTTTCTTATCCTTTTTATCTCCAACGACAACAGAATAAATATCCAATCTACAACAAGCTGTAAAGTGGAGACCAGTTACTCTAGTATTCTGGGGGCTAAAGGCAGGAGATATAGGATATATACTGGGAACTAGGGTGGAGGGAGTACAACACTAGTGGTGGGAATGCCCCCATTCATTGTCACTATGTACCATAAATAATTCTGTGAAAGATTTGTAATGCAGTTTGGTCACAATAAAAATTTATTAAAAAAATTAAGCAAGAACAAAAATATCTAGAGCATTCAGATAGGAAAGGAAGAAGTTAAGCTCTCACTGTTTGCAGATGACAACTATATTTAGAATGCCAAAAGACTCTACCAAAAAGTTTCAGGAAACAATACACTTGAAAAAAATAAAAGCCCATTGATAGCTTCAGTAACCCTTCATCAAATAATATGAGAGGCATCTCTTTTTTCCAACTTTAGATTATACTACAAAGACTTGATATAACACCTGAAACCTTTAGGTATATAGAAAAAAAATAAGTAAAACACTCCATGAAATTGAGACTAAGGTATATTTAAATGTAAAAACCACTGTCCAAGCAATTGAAAACAGATAACCAAATGGGACTACATTAAACAGAGAAGCTTCTGCACCTCAAAGGAAACAGTAACTAGGATAAAAAGACCACCCACAGAATGGGAAAAACTATTTACCCAATACCCATTATATAAGAGGCTAATATCTAAGATATACAAGGCATTGACTGAACTTATTAAGAACAAAAATCTAACTATAAAAATGGGAAGAACAGACATTTCCTCAAAGAAGAAATACAGATGGACAAAAGACCCATGAAAAAATATTCCATATCACTAATCTTCAGAGAGATGTAAATCAAAATATGAGATATCATCCCATGCCACAGAGACTGACACATATCACAAAGAACATGAACAACTAGTGCTGATGGTGATGCAGAGAGAAAGGATCTCTCATTCACTGTTTCTGTGAAAGCTGTGTAATGCAGCTTTTCTGGAAGACAATATGTACATTTGTCAAAAAACTGGAAATTAAGCTTACATTTAATCCACCAATAACAGTACTAGGGATATACCTGAGAAACACAAAACCATAATGAAAATATCTTCTATACTTCTATTTTCATTGCAGCCCTATTTACAGTAGCCAGAATCTGAAACAATCCAGAGATCCAACAACAAATGAGTGGCTAAGGAAAGTGTGGAACTTCTCAACAATGGAATACTATGTAAGCTATTAGAAAAACTGAAGTCATGAAATGCATATACATGGATGGATATGTGGACTATTATGCTGAGTAAAATGAGTCAGGGGAAGATAGAAAGATATAGAGTGGTCTCACTTATCAGTGACATTTAAGAAAAATAAAAGACAGTATGGTAATAATACCTAGGGAAAATGGAGATGAGGGCTGGAAGATTCAGCCTATGATATGAAGCTTACCACAAAGAGTGATGAGTTCAGTTAGAGAAATAACTGCACCAACAATTATGACAATGATACTGAAAGAGAAATACAATGCCTGTCTTGAAGACAGGAAGGGGTTAGGAAAGAGGAAAACATGGAACATTGGTTGTGGGAAAATTACACTGGTGAGGTGGTATACATTCTATGATGGATACTCAACTATGAACATTTTTTGCCCAAGGTACTTAAATGAAAAATTATTATAAACTGTGATTCAAATATAAAATCATTACTGAATTGTAGGATCAAATTGATCATAAGTGATAAGCAAAAACTTGATAAAGTAAAAATATAACCAAGGATGAAGGTAGGGCTTTTAAAAATTGGTAGAGATTAATCTTGAACTTGTTTTTGTTCCACCATCTCCTAATCTTGAACTTTTATCAAATTAAGAATTACTCTTACATTGGTGATGGGAATGTTGCACTGGTGAAGGGGGGTGTTTTTTTTACATAACAGAAACCCAACCATAATGATGTTTGTAAAATGAAGGTGTTTAAATAAAGATATTAATTAAAAAAAGAATTACTCTTGAGATTGGTAGATAGTAAAGTTCCATGTTTGATTTTTGGAATCACATGACTCCTGTACACATTGAAGTTTCTAAGTACTGCCAAAATGATCTAGAGGTCCCCAGAACTGCAGGCTTGAGCTGTATTACATCTCTGTGCTGGAGCACTTTAGAGGGTATTGGTTTGATGATTATCAGCAACCATGACCCAGGGTCTCCTGAGCACTTCATGAGAGCCCCCTAATTAATTGTGCTTCAATTTAAAATTTTAATTTATTTTCTAGAAACTAGCATACCTAATAACTTTTTTTTTTTGGTTTTTGGGTCTCCCCCAGCAGTGCTCAGGGGTTACTCCTGGCTCAGTGCTCAGAAATTGCTCCTGGCAGGCACGGGGGACCATATGGGGCACCGGGATTCGAACCGATGACCTTTTGCATGAAAGGCAAACGCCTTACCTCCATGCTATCTCCCGGGCCCCACCTAATAACTTTTAATAAATCTAAAATATATTAATATATAATGTAGTGGTTTCATCTATATTCTTTTTAAGTGGAAGCACTGTTACATACAATACATTCATTGATAACATTTCATGCATACAGCTTTCCAACAGCACACCCTACACGTGTCCACTTTTTTCTCCATTGTCTATGGGTTTACGCAACCCAGCTCCAATATGCTATCACCTACCTTCGAAATAAGTTTAGTTCACTAGACAATTTCTTATTGTCTGATGCCTTTGGCCAATTGTTGCTCCTTTTTGAAGTATCTTTAAATTCTACATATAAGAGAGATCATTCTGTATCTGTCTCTCTCCTTCTGACTAACTTAAATCATCATTATAGTCCTGGTATCTATGTATATATAAATAATTGCCTTTTAGAATACAGACCAAATGCTGTTAAAATTTATGTGAAGTAATAATTCTCCCATTCACTCCTAAATAAAGTAATTCTGTGAAAAGAGAAGACTACAAGTTTATTTTTCCTCAACTTTAAATTATATAATAAAGCTATAATAATCAGCTAGCATGGTATTGGTATAAAGAGAGATTCTAAGAGCAATTTAATAAACTTGAGACAAGAACTCCGGTTAATGGACAGCTAAAATTTAACAAGAGTTTGAAAAGGAGCAAGAAAAATCTCTTCAACAAATGGTGCTATGAAAATCGATTAGACACATGCAAAAATAAACTAAGACCTTTAATTTACACAATGTATAAAAGTTAATTCAAAGTGGAATAAAAACATCAATGCAGACATTAACTAATAAATTATGGAGGAAAACTCAGGTAGAACACTATATAGCAATAAATTAAGGAGGCATCTTTTTCATTCTGTTTTTTGGTTTCTGAACCACACCCGCTTGTGCAAAACCAGACTCCCAGTTATGTTTCCAGAGATCATCCCTGCAATGTTTGGTAAACTTTATGTATTATTGAGGATTGAACTTATAGAGACTACATACTAGCCATAAGTCATACCTGCTATACTATCTTTCTCACACCTATACAGGTATCTTCATTGACTCAGTGCTAATCTTGATTTATATTTTTAATTTACTGCCCTTCTCTTTATTGAAGTAACCAATACTCACTCATTATATATATTGTAAATTAAAAATATACAATCAAATTTAGTTTTTAGCTTGAAACAGTATAATCACTGATAACCAAAAGGACAGAATTAAACGTTAATCATGTCTCATCTGTACAAATTGTAGAAATCTTATAATCTTTGCTGTTAATAGCATTGGTATCAGAGAATTTCCATTTAATGCATGTGGAAAAAGTGTTAAAATTGGGGCCCGGGAGATAGCATGGAGGTAAGGCGTTTGCCTTTCATGCAAAACGTCATCGGTTCGAATCCCGGTGCCCCATATGGTCCCCCGTGCCTGCCAGGAGCAATTTCTGAGCATGGAGCCAGGAGTAACCCCTGAGCACTGCCAGGTGTGACCCAAAAACCAAAAAAAAAAAAAAAAGTGTTAAAATTATAAAAAAAAAAAACAAAGTAGAATTCCTATAAAAAATCAAAGATGTTAACAATAATCAATGAATTAAGGTGAAATATAAAAGGATCACATTAAGAAATAGGAATCCTCAGCAACTATTAACACAGAAAAAAATTAAATATTCTTGAGGAAAACACTAGATGAAAACAACCAATCAAGAGACAGAAAACTTCAAATTTATAGAACTGTTACAGAAAAACAAAAAGAGTAGTACAATTTTTAGAATATTAGCTATTAAAGTTAAGCAATATCAGTGTCACCATAGCTGCAAAATAAATCCCTTATATTTTCAGTATTTTATCATAGCGAAATATTTCTGTGTATATTCATCTACACTGCAATATAAAATCAATCATGGAAAGTTCACTTGCTTCATAAATTTGAGCTGATTAAATATTAGATCAGTAAGGTGATATATTTATTAAAATTAAGGTTAATCTTTGAGACAATTTAGTGATAATAAAATGAGATATTAGATAAGAAATCCAGCAATGTGTCTATTGACTTAAATTGAATGAATACTATTTTACTTCCCTTCTAAGATGTTAATGAGGCTTGGTGTGAGAGAGCCACAGTTTGTGGCTGAGGCTTTCTTTCAGATGCTTTTTTTCAGATCTTTCAAGATCTACCTCAAGTGTTTTTTGTTGTTCTGAGTGCCACTAGGAGTAAATTCTAAGCAACAAGTTATGAGTTGTCCCTGATTATTGCTGAGGGTGGCTCCAAATTCAAAATAAAAAGGTGAAATAAAATGCAAAGAAACCAGTGTATTATTTTATTTGGTTATAAATAACTAACACTTACAAAATTAATTGGAAAAAATTTTATTGAATTTGGGAAAGCTCATATGATAAAAAAATTCAAACACAGAAAAGGCAGCTATTTCCAAATGGATTGACTGCTTAAAAAATATAAATTTCTTGTTTGCCTTTTGTGAGTGGACAATTTATTGAAAAGGAGTGGTTAAGGCCTTCATCTTCTGGAGTTTAGGATCATGAATCTTCATTAAGGCACATCAAAATTGACTTTCTGAGGGATAAAAGCATTTCCCTAGAAGACAATGAAGTACAAGTAGGAGAAATAACTTAATTCAGGACAGAAATAAGATAAGAAATATCTACGATAGGATGGTTAGCTAAAAGCAGTTCTTCTTTGGAGCTGAGCAAAGATAACTCTACAAGTCAGCATTGCTCTGCAAATGAATAAACAACTAAATTTTTTATCACTATATTGATGTCTAGGAAACTATTCTTATCTCTCCTCGGGCTAGAATTTGCTCAACTCTTAGAGATATGGATAAACCACCAGTAGTCTCATTAAAGTAGCATTTTCTTTTTATAAATCAGACAGAAGTGATCAGGTCAGCCTCATCTGTCTCCCATTCCTGTGTCACAACAAAATCTTTATTCATTGTTGATAAAAAAAAAGAAAAGAATGACCTAATGTGCCTTTATTTTAAAATTAGACTGAAGAAGAATATCTTTCACAGGCTTTTACAAGCAAGACATTAATGAAAAATTCCTTTTTTTTTTGTTTTTTTTGTTTTGTTTTGTTTTGTTTTTTGGATCACACCCGGCAGTGTTCAGGGGTTACTCCTGGCTCTATGCTCAGAAATCGCTCCTGGCAGCCTCAGGGGACCATATAGGATGCCTGAGTTCAAACCACCGACCTTCTGCATGAAACGCAAATGCCTTACCTCCATGCTATCTCTCCGGCCCCTAATGAAAACTTCTTAAGAAGTTCCTACCCTCCTCTGTTCATTCAAAGTAAGAATTTACCCATATCTGGCTATATGTGAAAAACATAACTCATGTTACGTATTTTGTTTTATTATATCATATTTTAAATTATCAATCTAATTTTATGTAAGGAACTGAATATATTTAAATAATCATTGGTGAGATTCAATGTGATATCTTTGAAAATTAAAATCCAATGAGGTTGGAGTTACAACAATTGCTTGCTTGCAAAGTAATATGGGTTCACTCCTTGCACCACATATGGCCACATTAGCACCACCAAGATCAATGTATAAAGGCATAAGGAATAAGCACACCTGGTGTCATAGCAAAATAACCAAACGATGAAAACCTCCAAGCATAAAAATTATGTCATATTTAACCTGTAAAAGATCCTATTAAATTTAAAATCAGATACAAAGAAAATAATAACCTCTCTTTTACTACTGGCCTATACTTCTTAAAGTATATATTTCTTAATATTATGGGTATTATTACTATGTTATCATTTTATAAATCATTATTACCATATTATATTTTTATATACCACTAATTCTATGTCTCTCTTTCTCTGACTCATTTCATTCTGCTTAATACCCTTCATGTCCATCCATGAATAAGCAAATTTTATGACATTTTTCCTAATAGTTGCATAGTATTACACTATGAAGATATACTGTTATTTCTTTATTTAAGCCTAAATTTTCAGGCAATTTTGTTTAAAATAAAAGGACAATAGAGAAAAAGAGAGAAGAATAATATCTGCCAGAGAAGCAGGCAGAGGAAAGGGCAGAAAGGAAATTGGTGACATTGTTGAAGGAAGTTATGCACTGATAAAGGGTGTTGGTCATTTTAAGAGTGAAACAGACATGTATAACTTTTTAAGTGTGTAAAAAATAAGTGAGATCACACACATATCCCCACACAAACTAAAAGTTGAGGTCCCATATGACTAAGTAATATGGCTTGTGGGCTTATACCCCAGGATCCTAATAATACCACAGAAACATTCTGTACTCCTATTCATTGCAACACAATTCACAAGAGGCAGAATCTGGTAGCACTTATGGACTTTTTAACCTCACATATCCAACTTCTAGCATAGAATATTCTCAGTAAAACTTCATTGCAAATAACTACATAATTAAAAAGCAAAATTAATGTGGAAGTATATTTACTATGCTATTAAAATATCTCCCCTGGTTTACAGTTCTCCTTATTAATATGCAATGAAAGAAAGTGGAATAGTTAATAAAAATTAAGTATAGTATAACAGAATAAAACTATTATTTATTAAGTACTCAAAATGAACTTGTTTTTGACCTAACAGATTTTGCAAAAAAAAAGTTAAAAAATATACCTGCATAAAATATCTTGAGTTTTTCTGAAAATATATGAGCTAGGTACAAGAATTAGTTGAAATTTTAATTCTACATGAATTTATCAGAGGTTGTAAACGATTGCAAAATCAGGCAAATTGTCAAACAGCATCTTAAATGAAGACAACAGATATTTCTATTATAAGTATAATAAAAGGCACAGTGATATTGAATTGGATGTTCTCTGAGATTTCTTCTAGTTTGAAGATCTCATGATACTCAAAATTGCAATTTGGAAATGTTTATTTTGTGGCCCTTTAAATTGTGATAGACGACAGTGTCTCACAAAGAAAACGTTCAAAAAATAGTAAGGCTAACCCATCAATGTATTTAGATGAAATTAGCATGACTATATTTTTTAAGACCCTTCTGAAAGTTTTAAGAACCTATTGACTGCTATGACTCCATTATGTCTAAGATCTATGACTAGATATCCAGGTTGCTGCAATGACTTTAAATACCACAGGGTGGCAGAGTGTTGGCACAGTGCACAAAACTCCAAAAATCATTCTTTACATCCAAAGAAAACTTTAAATGAGACGTTGTAGTCTTCCATCTGTTCACTGTGCCAGGTGCAGGAATTGGATGGAGTAACGGAGATACACATTTATATATATATAAGTATATATATTTGGCGACTCTTGGAAAGGAAGACAACAGGATCTAAAACCATGTATATATAAAGAAAAACCATTCATGCATAAGACCTTTATTTGCATTTAACCCCAAAATTATCAGAACCTTCATTAACATTTTCTTCCACAATCATTCTGATAGGATAAGCATTACCAAACTTAAACCAGTATAATATAACAAGTTCAACACATCCATTCAAATCCCTAATTAATCTAAAGAAATAAAACTTATTGGATTTCTTCTTAATATCAAAAAGCAAAGATGCTTATTCTAATACTTTTCTATGCTGCAAAGGTCACAATAAAAAAAATGTTATTTCAGTGATAGATAAAGGGGTAAAATGCTGTTATTTATTTTTCAACATCAGACCTTTGAGATTTCCTGTATGTAACACATTTTAATTAAACAAATTTCTCTTCTGAAAAGAGGAATCTTCTCCAGGGTTCATTAACTGTGATAGTAATTGGACAAAAAAAAACCCTATGCATTTTTCTTTCTACAGATATCTAGAGTATTTTTATAAGATAATTTGATAACCAAATATTATACATAAATATGTAATATCTTTTTTGTATAACAATAAAATCTATATCTCAGAGAAAATGTAAGCTCTAGCATTTCTGAGGCTTAAAATAGTGCATGACATATTAGAACCTCAAAATTACTAAAGACAGAGTACTTTTATAATGATAGTAAGTTCATAGAGGATAGCCAAACTCAATCCTACAATTGGTAGTTGCAGAATTCAATTAAGTTCTATTAATTCCAATTAACAATAAATAGATAAATATATACTCACAAAGATAACATAAATTCTCAGTCATTTGACATGTTTATTTATTTTTATTGAGAAATATTTGTGATTATATCTATGAAAAATCCCTAAGGGCAGGGCTGAAACAATGCTCTCAAATATTTTTTCCAGCCCACCACCAGTAGTGTGCCTGAGCACAGAGGCAGAGTAATCCCTTAGCATTGCCATGTGTGGCTCTAAAATCAATACAAACAAAAAAGAAAGAAAAGCCTCTAAAGAAACAATGTCTATCCCAATGATTAATTGTGTAGTCAATTAATTGTGACAGAAATCAGAGGGAATAGTTGGCAAAAAAATCAAAGTAGTATGTTGTTCTTTGGGAGTATTTTTTTTTATTTTTTAATATTTTGGAGTTTTTTTGGTCACACCCACCTAGTGATGCTTAGGGGTCACTCCTTGATCTACATACACTCTGAAATAGCTCCTGGCTCCAGAGTCCATATGGGACACCAGGGATCAAACAGCATCTATTTTTCCTTCAATCTGTTATCTCTAAAGTATAGTAAAGGTCTAGGGACTGAAGAGATAGACCAGCAGATAGGGTGCTTGCCTGCGTACAGAGTTTGGAGTAGCTGAACACCTCTAGGCATGGACAATAATAATAATAATAATGATAATAATAATAATTTTTACATGAAGCTTTCATTTGAGAGAGGGCAAAGTAAAGCATTAAACATAGGAATGGAAACATATATAACTTCTAATCTATAGTTATATCATGTATATACATTCACAATACAAAGGAACTTATTCTTCTTTATTTATATGAATATATAAATATATATATATATATAAGTATATATATATCCAGAAGTTCTCAGGGCTTATTTCTGGCTCTGCTTCCAGGAATCACTTCCAGTTGCTGTATGAGGCATGTATCTGTTCACTGTTTCAGGACTAAAATTTGAAATTTTTACAGCCCATCAAATGTCATGTTTTATGTGATTAATATAAAAATATAATTCTAAGAGATGCCTATATCTCTTAAATGTTTAAAGAAAACATCATTTTCTTTAAAACACTAGTCAGAATATTACTAATTATAATTAATACAATCAATACTTACATTTTAGTTGGAATAAATGTTAAGTTTCATAAAAATTTGAACAAAAAGAAAGTGCTACCATTTTTGTCCAATATGCAGAAAGTCTTTACAGAGCTGTACTTAATTTCTGTACACTGAACAAATATCTCTTACAATATTGAAATTAATTATTGGGTAGGAGAGGTAATATAATGGTTAAGGCATGTTTCTGGGATTAAGAAAATCCATAGTACTAGCCCTTGACCACATATGATATTTTGAGAACCCCCAGGAATGATTTCTGAGTACAGAGCTGAGAGTAATCTTTTAGCACAGCATGATGTTGCATCAAAATTAAAATCTAAAAAAAAAATGAAGGCTTGCTTTTGAAAGTCTAAATGATATTTTAATAGACACACAAATAGTTAGCAACAATCTTAAAAAACTTTATTATCTAAAAGGAAAAAAAGGAGGAATGAGAAAGAAAGAAGAAAATTATCACAGAAGCAGGCAAGGGGAGAGGGCTGGAGGCAAACTGGGAACATGGGTGGTAAAAATTTGAACTGGTGAAGAGTGCTGTATATTGTATGATTAAAACTCAATCATAACTTTGTAAATGCAAAAACAAACTCTATTATGAAAAACCTTGTAAACCAGTGTTTAAATAAAGTAATTTTTAAAATCTAAAAAATGAAAATAATTAGTACCTCAGATTTTTCTTCTCTAGATCTCATGCCCTCTGTACTTACTATTCTTGAATCTACTTTAATAATGAGACCTTAAATGTCTTCCAAAAAATAAGATTATTTCTGGAATCTGACTAAAATCATCTTTGGAACATTTCGACAGATCAAATCTGCCATATTATATCCAATTTTAGACTTTGTAGCATTACTCAGACCAAAAGGAAACTAATATCATTGAACTAATTAAGAAACTAAATGATAAAATATGTTGAGAGATAACCATGTGTGCCATCTTTCTAATTCCAAAATGGGCCAGCAGTTCAATCTTTTCTTTCTTAGGAATTAAATATTACTTTTGTTTACATTTCTTATATTAAGTATTGCTCAAATATTTGATGGCAGTACTATTTATAATAGCCAGAATCTGGAAACAACTAAGGTGTGTGACAACAGATGAGTGGCTAAAGGAACTGTGGTATATTTGCAGAAATGGAAAGCTGTGTTAGGAAAATGAAGTCATAAATTTGTTTATACATGGATGGGTATGGAGCATATTATGATGACTAAAATGAGTCAGAAGGAGAGGGATAGATATAAAATAATCTCACACATTTGTGGTATATAAAAAATAAGACAGTATGATAATAATATCCAGAGACAATAGAAATGAGGATAAGGTTAACCAATTCCAATCTGTTAGAAAGCTTGTCACAAAAAACAGTGAATAAAATTAGGATAGTTAAGGGTCCACTATGATGGTGATAGTTGGAAATGATCACTCTGGAGAACTGGGAATTGAAAAAAGATAAAGTGACATGCTTGTCACCCTTTTATCAACAATAGTGCAAACTACAGTTTTTGGGGAAAACAAAATGGGGAGAGAGAAGGAGAGAAACAAAATGCCTGTCCTTGAGATAGGAGGGGTGGAGGCAGGAGGGAAAAGGGGGACATTGGTGATGGGAAAGGTATATTGGTAAAGTGTTGTGTGCATTCTATGACTGAAACCCAACTATGAACAATTCTGTAAGCATAGTGTTTATATAAATCGGTATAAAATAAGCAATCAGAAATTGCTCCTGGCAGGCACGGGGGACCATATGGGGCAATTTCTGATTGCTTATTTTATACCGATTTATATAAACACTATGCTTACAGAATTGTTCATAGTTGGGTTTCAGTCATAGAATGCACACAACACTTTACCAATATACCTTTCCCATCACCAATGTCCCCCTTTTCCCTCCTGCCTCCACCCCTCCTATATCAAGGACAGGCATATAACCCCTGAGCACTGCTGGGTGTGACCCAAAAACCAAAAAAAAAAAAAAACATAAGCAATCAAACAAATAAATACAAGTCCTTAATTTTAAAAAAATAAAGGGAAAAGACTTAGATAATCTTTGCTCCCAGAGATAGGAAAAGAAAATAATTAAATGAGGAAGAAGAGACAAATACAATGCAATGGAAGATGCTGCCATGGTCAAGATTCAGGTACACAGTGTACCAGTACAATGGTATATACTCTTAAAACATGATATCAAATTTCAACAAACAAAGTTAAAAATGTGCCTGTCATACCTAATGGGTATGGAGATAGAGAGAGCTGGTAACATTAGTAGAAGGGAGTTGACTCTGGTGATTGTATTGGTGCTGGACTATTACTTGTCTAAAGCAGGGGTGGTGAACAGGATTTTCACCCTCACTCAAAATGGCAAAATGCTATATCTGTTTAATATATTATTGTTAAAATTATATGCTTTTGTGTGAGTGTTTATCTGTTTTGGCAGGTCACTGTGTGGTGTGACTCTCTGACTCTCACAGTTTAAAATTTTTGCTCTTTGTGTCGAACTTGTTCGCCAACCCTGGTCTAAAGCATAAGTATGGAAAATTACAAATCATGATGTTTTAATAATAAAATATATTTATTTTGTCTTTCCTTCTTACTTTACTTTTTCCTCAGGTCACACAAATAACTTGGCCATAAAATGTTCTCTATTTTAATTTTGTTTGGAGATATCTTAAGCAGTGCTAAGGTGATTCAAAGTCACTCCAATGATACTCAGCTAACTGGTGACACTGGATCTGTATAAACACAATACAACTACCAAAAGTGTGCAGAGCTCTAAAGCTCTCAATGTTTGAAAGGCTTCATTTGCTGGGTATAGAACACCAGTGATTCACTGCCGTAACCCCTAACCTACTTCTTTGGCCTTTAAATTTTTAGTGTTTAGAATTCAATGTAGTTTGAAATTTTATATAGGCTTATAATAAAGCAATAACTTCTGTTCTACTTAAACTTGTTTATAGCAAATACATTTAGGATAACTTATATCTGTACTTTAGAACAGTAATATGAAACCAATAGCTGAGGTAGAGAGAATAGTACTTATTTTCTCAAGCTGTAACTTCTTTAACAATGAGTCATTTGCCTTTTTAAACTATAAAACTGATGGATATCTTTGACTACATAGCCTTCTAACTTTGCAGTGTTCAGTCAGAAAATAAAATAGGAATATTTCCAAATACAAATACTGTGTTGAGTACACGTTTTTAATCTATTTATAATAAAATTCACAGAAAATTAAAATATCATTAAAGAATCTTTATCTTGATAATATTTTAATATGAACATTTAGACCATCCAAGAATTGAAGAGTTGCTTCATAAAAATAAGATCTCAAAAAAAAAAAAAAAAGAAGGTGGGCAGTAGAGGAGAAGGTGGTATTATGAGGTGGTCAGAACTGAATTTAGGAAGGATAACTAATCCCAATATGGCTACCGTCTCTCAAACTGTATTGTCAAATTTGGAATTCATTTCTTATATTACCTCTGAAGAATAAAACTACATGCAATTAAAAAAAAAGAATAAGATCTCAGCATGATCTTCAGAGAATGCTTTTTGTTATGCAGAATATAGCAAACACAAGTCATTATTCTCAAATCTTGCCCCACCAGCATTTGTTGTTCAACCTGTACACTGATTCAATGTAAAGACCAAAGAATGAAAGTTTCTAGGCTTCAAATACTGTACCTGGTAATGTTTGGCTGCCCATAAAGTGGCAGGACCCAAACTGAGGTCCACTGCATCAAGGTTAGGGTATGCACCTTAATTCTTATCCTATGTCTACAGACTCTATGTTGTAATTTTTTGAGCCCAAGTGACTGAGAAAATTTGATGCTGCAACTTATTTTTAGAATGACTGAATGTTTCAAGTTACATGTAAATCCTCAGTTTCATGATGCCTTTCATTTATTTTCTCAAAAGATGAAAAGTCAACAAATGCATTGGTTATACAAGCTGTTTCCAAACTTATTTTGTCTTCCAACCCCAAATAAATAAAACTTTAACCAGACAACTGTTAGATTTTTCTTAAGCATTTATGCTAACACCTTACGTTCGGTGTCTTGATTTACACATATTAGACCTTTCTATTCTATTATAAAGAAACAACGATCATTAATGTAATTATGTATTGAGGTAATATAATCATAAACAGCATTACAGATAAGAATTTATATACTATAACCTACAAAATACTAAAGTACTGTAGTGACACTATGTGGAAAATTTAATGAATGAAATTTGATACCCTTTTTATTACTTTCTAAAAGGTAAGATTTCACTGTGAAAACTAAACTAAATCTTTAAAATCTATCAGATGCAAAGAGCTCATCCAAGCAAGAACATGTCCTTTGCATTTTCAATAATTTTCCAATTAACCTACAAGGTAAAACACAAAAATATGTTTCAATAATAGATACTACTAGATACTGTTATATTTAGTTTCCTCTGCATATATGTATATACCTATCTCCAGTGTTTATGAACACTGGACATAAGAGTCTGTTTTCTTAGAAGGTCGAAAATAGGAGAGAATAGTTATTTTTAATAAATATCCACTACTTCATATGTATTTATATTCATCTACTTTATTTAAACATTTTATATATTGTAGATCACTATTATTTCAGTACTCTGGGTTTAGAATACCTGGTTTTAAAAGAACCTATCTCTAGTTACTAGAAAAAGTTGAATCATTCTATGTCTCTCCCTCCCCTACCTTTGACTAATTTAACTCAGCTTAATGCATCCATGTGTAAGCAAATTTTATTACTTCAGTTTTCCAAAAAGCTACATATTATTCTATGTACATGTATCATAGTTTCCTTGCTCACTCATTTGTTCTTAGGAACTTGGGTTGTTTCCTGATTCTGGCTATTGTGAATATGGCTATATTGAAGATAAGATTATACAGGGCTTTTTCTGCTTTCTGCTTTTGAGACACTAGGTTATATTCCTAGGAAAAATATTGCTAGTTCACATGAAAGCTCAATTTTTTTAATTTTCTTTGAGGAATGTTCATATAGTTTTCTAAAAAGGATAGTCATAGAATGACCACAATAATTTCTGGGATATAAATATAGTATGATGATAATAATCAAATACAACATAGAAGAGGGCCAGGAGACCACTTCATGGCAGAGAGCTTTCAATAAATAGCAAGGGTGTGAAGTTAGGGCAAAGTAGTGACCACTATGGCAAAGCTAGTTGAAGAAAGTCACTCTGGAAAATATCTGGGTGTGACAGAAGATAAAGTGATATGCATGATGTCTTTTCAATAACAATAGTGCAAATCAAAATATCTAAAAAAGGAAATAGATGATATATAGATAGATCGATAATAGATAGATAGATAGATAGATAGATAGATAGATAGATAGATAGATAGATAGATAGACAGACAGACATAAAGAGAGAGGATAGGGAAAAGAAATGCTTGCTACAGAGACAAGCAATGGGAAGGTAGCAGGGAAATTGGGGACATTGTGGCAGGAAATGTATATTGGTACAGGGTGTTGTGCATTGTATGACTGAAGATCAATCAGAATAAACTTTGTAATTATGTATCTTATTGTGACTCAATTACAGAAGTTATTTAATTTTTTGTTTCTTTTTTTGGGCAACACACGTTTGATGCTCAGGGGTTACTCCTGGCTAAGCACACAGAAATCGCCCCTGGCTTGGGGGACCATATGGGACGCCGGGGGATAGAACCGGGGTCCTTCCTTGGCTAGCTAGCGCTTGCAAGGCAGACACCATACCTCTAGCTCCCCCTCGCCAGCCCCTATTACAGAAGTTATTAAAAACCAAAAAGTAAGAAAACAGTAAACAAAAGATTGTGTGGAAAATAAGAACAAAAGGTGGAATGATAGAAATAAAGCTCAGAAATAAAAGTCAAGAAATGGGATTAGAAGCATGCTAAAATATTTTGTCAGAAAGTTACTCCTAGTAATCATAATAAAGTTATTCTTGTTTCTGCTTTAATATGCATTTATTTTGTACCATTGATAACTACATAAAATCTTGGATGTTCTTTTCAGGCAGTCAGGGATTTCACTTTTCTCTCTGAATTATTCAGAAATAAGAATTTGCATTTAATGCAGGATGTGCTTTCATTTCACATTTACATAGACTAGTTTCTCCTAAAAGTCTTTGTGAAATAATTTATTACTTACATTTTTATTTTGTAAAAAAACTTTATAAAGCATTAAGGATCTATCTGTAAGTAATGCTACACTTAGAGTATTCATTTGATAAAAATCATCTACTGATTATTTTGAGATTTACAACAGAGAGATATTTTGAAAATACTATCTATTTATATGTTATTATTATGCCTTTTTAGTGTTATAACTTGATTATATGTAAAATAAAATTTCAGGATGTGGTAACTACACAACTTTTAAAGTACAAATATGAATTTATTAGCAATAAAGAGAAAAGGTAAAGGAGGAACAGAGGTAAAAGAAAGAGAAGGAGAAAGAGATTTTTTTTCTGTGTTTAAATTGAGACTCAAAATATCCCAAATTATTAAAAAGTTAGGCTAACATCTTTATATGTATATTATAACTTTTAAAGAATTATATTTTTTGCATAAATCATCTCTTCAATATTTTTGAACCTTAATAATGAGCCGTTACACACTGGAATAATTATTTTTAATTTATAGCTGATTTAGATTCATACACATTGGTTTACAAATATGACATTTACTTGTTTTTGTTTTTTTAATCTCTTCCTAGTTTCCAGGACAACTGAATTTATCCTTCAGAATAAATTTCACACATTTTGTTAATTTAAGTCAGCTAAATTGATGTGAAAAACATTGTTTAAAATGCTCACTACTTTTAATATATGTCAACAGAAATCAAATTATCCATAACTCTTATGTTAAAGTATAGTTATCTCTTAAATATACTCAACTCTTCAAATTCATGAAGTAACAAAATACAAACAATTATGTGCTTGAATCTGACGGTTCAAAATACTAAAATTTACAACTTGATTATTTGCTAGTAGTATCATGTATGTGCAGATACAATTATAATTGGGTTATGTGATACATTGTTTTAATATTGTCTTCAGCAGTACAAAAACTCTTGAATGCCACTCATAATATAACATATTCCATTCTAGTTACAAAGAAATGATGTCATGAATATTTAAGTGAAAATTATATTAGTTAATTTTCTCTACCATTGTCATGTGATTAAGTAACAATCTAGGAGAGTTTACTCTTAAGATCAGGCTGCTAGAACTAAATTGCAAAGCAATAGACAAAATAGAATTTGATGAATCATGATATGTCATATATAGCATATATAACATGATATGTCATATGATTTGATAGTTACCACCTTTTGCTAGTATTTACATCATGTCTTCCTTAAGCCCAATTTAAAATTTAGCTTGGAATTTCTAGTTTATACTTGAAGTTAAAAGTTGAAGCAACTGTTTGCTATTTACTATTAACTGACTAGCATTGGGCTCTTTGTGTATTCTGAGTACCTCAAGGGAGAAGATGAGACCTTTATCTGATGCCTAAGTAAATGTTTCATTAAATAAAATTTCTCCTATGTTTCTGGAAAAGCAAAAGGAGTGTAGTTAACCATTCTGCCTGAATATCTATTTCCTTATCACTAAAGTAGATGTTAGGTATCTACTTAGCAGGATCTTCATAAAGAATCAATGAGATATATTTTATCTCATAGAGTTTTATTCATTAATATGAGCTAAATATCTTTTGGTTTTGTAAACCCAGCTGTTCACAAGGCCTATTCCTGACTCTCTACAGAAGGATTACTCCTTACAGTGCTTTAGCAATCATATAGATACTGGGGAATCAAGCCCAAATTAGTTTGTGTGCAAGACAAATTGCTTATCTGCTTTACTCTCTTGACCCCGATATTATTTTTTTTTTATTTTAATGATGGCTCGAGTGAAACTTGGACCTCCAGTCAATCTTTTCCTATTATATTCTCTGATTCCTCATTCAGTACTAGATAACATTTTCTCCCTAGCATCTGTACATTATTGCCTCATATATGATAGTAGTCTTGGTGTTCACTGTAGAGCCAGCATTGTAGAGTTCATTCATTAATTCACCATTTAATTAAGTGACTGACTAGTTATGAGCAACATCTATTCTCCCTGTGACTCAGAATAAGCCCTAACTACTATATACCGCCTCAAGACAAATAACATTTAGGAAACTAGTAAGCAAATGATCATAAAACTGTAGGCCGATATCTGTATTTTTGATTAACAACATAAAATTTTTCCAACTATGTTATTACAGGGAATGTCATTTGTGTGGAGATCAAATACATTTTGATTTAATCTCATACCAATAAGGCAATTACAATGATACTGCATATTTAAGATTTGCCAGACATTGACCTAAGCAGTTTGCCTTTAATATTCTCAACAACACCATTTGGTTGTCTTATATTATTTTTAAGATTTATTTATTTTTATTCAATTTTATTAAAGTACAGAAATTTACAATACATATAATCATACTTTTCAAACATAAATCATTCCACACTCATCATCCGAGACCCCACTTTCCTTCACCAGTGTGCAGTTTCCTCCCAAACAGCACAATAATGTAAACTCAGTACTATCGACAAAATATTGTATGCTAAATTAATTTTGCTATCTATTGTTTTATATTGTTTGTTTGTTTGTTTTTTGGGGGGCCACACCCGGTGAATCTAAAGGGTTACTCCTGGCTATGCGCTCAGAAATCACTCCTGGATAGCATGGAGGTAGGGCGTTTGCCTTTCATGCAAAAGGTCATCGGTTCGAATCCCGGTGCCCCATATGGTCCCCCGTACCTGCCAGGAGCAATTTCTGAGCATGGAGTCAGGAGTAACCCCTGAGCACTGCCGGGTGTGACCCAAAAACCAAAAAAAAAAAAAAAAAAAAAGAAATCACTCCTGGCTTGGGCGAACCATATGTGACGCTGGGGATTGAACCGCGTTCCATCCTAGGTTAGGGCAAGAAAGGCAAACGCCCTACCGCTGTGCCACTGCTCTGGCCCTCGTTATGTTTATTGTTAAGATTAAATATCTTAACAATAGATAAAATAAATAAAATACCCTCCCCCAATTACTTCCTGCATAGCTGACACTGACTTGGGCATTTTTAATCAAGGCATCACATTTTCAGTTCTACTAAGCTTTCTTATGTTAGAGTTTTTAAGCATAGGATAATTGCATTCTAAATATACAACATAATTTTCTACAAAGGTAACTTAAGGATGGCAATTTCAAATTATAGTGTTGTTACAAATAGAAACACTTTGGGAGTCATGCATTCCCATGAATTAACAATATAACATGGCATAACATTCTTGATATCTAATTTAACAATATGTAGGTTGTGAAATACACTCTGGAAGAAAACATTCTAGACAAATTTGGCTTTAAATTATTGTGATTAAGGTTGCTAAAAATATTAATATCTTTGACCCATTGCTCTTCATTCTGGGAGTCTACTATAAAGAAATAATAAAATGCAAGCAAAATCTTAAGTTGCATATATGTGTACAAAATCATTTATGTATTTGTCTATATTTAGAAACATTTTATTTAGAAGTTATGTATATAAAATATAATTGTGGTTTGAAGAAATGTTTTATTTAGTGTCCTTCCCCAAATATTCCGCTTTTTGCTTAATGGATAATAACTACTTTGGCTTTCGTAACAACTATTTGCTTTTATATCCTCTTCAGATTTTACAATCCTGGATCCTTTAACAATATCGTGTAGTTCTTTCTATTTTGAATTTCATTTCTCTGTATTATATAAAATATACTTTCAGAAATTGATAGCTCCTCTCTTATCACCCTGATAAGCAGCAGATGGTCTCAGCACCCTCAGCAGCAGATGGTCTCATAGTATATCTGGGTATAGCATGGAGGTCCCTCAGGCTTCCTGAACATTATTTAAAAGACTTTCCTTGGGGCGAGAGTGGTTGCTCAGGCAGTAAGGCATCTGCCTTGCCTGCACTAGCCTAGAACAGACGGTGGTTCAATCCCTGGGAAACCCATATGATCCCCAAAGCCAGGAACTATTTCTGAGCGCATATCCAGGAGTAATCCCTGAGCGTCACCGGGTGTGGACCAAAAACCAAAATAAAAAAAAAGACACACCTCAAAAAACATAAAACATGCATGGAGGAGTGATTATATACTTGTATATTCACTTGCCTTGCATATAAGCAGCCCGGGTTCAATTCTAGCACTGCATGGTCGCTGAGCTCTTCTAGAAGTGATCCATGAACACAGAGCAAGATGAAAAACTCAGACTGACAAGTTTAGCCCCACTTTTTACGAAAATATTTATCCATAAGAACTAGAAGAAGTTTATCGATTCTTATCTGGTAACTTGGTTCCTCATTAATGCATAAAATTTTCAAAAAGAATCAAGAATTAAATCTTGAGTGAAACCAAGAGTAAAAGCACAGCAGGTAGGCATTTGCTTGCACACTGCTGATCATGGATTATATCCTCCACATCAAATATGGTCCTCCAAGCATTGACAGGAGAAATTTCTGAGTGAAGATGCAGGAGTAACCTCCAAGCCTTCTTGAAGGTGGCACAAAACAAAAGCAAAAAAGAAAAATAAAGAATAACTTTTTAAAAAGTACTCAAAGCGAACAGCCAGAAAGAAAGTATAGTGGGTTGGGCACTTACTTTATAGTTAGCTGTCTTAGGTCCCATTCTTGGTACCCAATAATATCTCCTGTGCTTGCCAAAAATGCAGACAGGAGTTAGCTCAAAGCATCACCGGGCATGGTTAAAAAAAAAAAAAACTCAAAAAATAACAAAAGTCTAGCAAAAGAAGGAAATTTGGGTTAAGGTTGCTATATCATCACAATTTTTACCTTTTACTATGGTTTTTACTATTTGGTAGAGAGAAATTTAGTTTTGAAACAGGAAAAAAGAATGAGAATAATGTTAAATAGTTATAAAAATAATTACGAGGTGGTAATTTCTTTCAGTCTTGGCCTAACCTAGGATGGACCGCGGTTTGATCCCAGGCATCACATATGGTCCTCCTAGCCAGGAGTGATTCCTTTCAGTCTTTTCAGAGGCTAGGTTGGTACCAGTGAGCATTTGCTCTGTAAAGGATTCTGGGCAGAAAATAATGTGGGCTCATATCATGCCTTGTCATAAAGCCTTGTAAACTATTTTAGTCCTTTATTTCTAGTGTTAAAATTTTTTAAGTTTCACATCGATTTGAAAGACACAGACATTTATTTCATTATCACCTTTGTTTATTATAACATTTACCTTTCATTATGACTTGCAGTATTTACAAGGTCATGCAGGATGGAAATCAAACTCAGAGTTTCTCAGACACTAAGCTTTTGCCATACATGTGCTATCTCCTGAGACTTCTGTACTTTTAGTGACTGATACAAGTAACTGGATTCTATACGTTGCAGTGATAATTCGATTTCTTTAAATAAATTTCAATTTATGGAAATTAGCACTAGTTATACTTTCATCTGAGGCAAATGAATCACAATTTTTGATGAAAAAATCAAATCAATTACACATAATGAACTCTTTTACAGTATGATATATTAATAACAATGAACTCTAATTAGAAAAAAAGAAACTATGGAAACTCAAGTGATGCTACTTAAAACATTCCAGATAGGAAATAATTCTTAGTATTTTGCTAGAACTCTTTTAACCAGACGATACAAAGCATTGGTGTCACACATTAAGAATTAAAAGGATGAAAAATTTCCACAATGATAGTTGTAAATGATCACAGATAAGAACTGGGTGCTGAAATGAGAGAAAGTGATATGCATGATACCCTTTCAGGAACAATATTGCAAACCATAGTGTCTAAAATAAAAGGAGAGAGAGAGAGAGAGAGAGAGAGAGAGAGAGAGAGAGAGAGAGAGAGAGAGGAAAAATGTCTGCCACAAAGGCAGACAGGGGAGATAACTGGATGGGTAGGTGGGAAATTGAGGACGGTGGTGTCAGGAACTTTGTACTGGTAAAGAGTGTTGGAGACTGTATGACTGAAACTCAATCATGAACAACTTTTTAATTGTATTTCATATGCCTCAAGAGGAACAAGGGAAAGTCTCCCAGGATAATCACTATGGATTCACGAGATCACCTTAAGAGGGAGTATTGACCACTTGATAAATTTTTAATGTTTGAAAAAGGGAACTGAATTAGTGCGACTGGAAGAACAATGAAGAAACTAGAAGGCAACATTGTAAAGGAAGATGGTTTATGGGAGCATATAGATTCTAGTTTTTCTGACTTGTATGTTCATGTTGCTTTCCAAAATGGTTGAAATTTCAGGTATCCCTGAAACTCTATTAATTTGTAAGTCAAAGTGTCTTAATAGTATGTGTGTGTGTATGTGTGTGTGTGTGTATATATATATATATACATACATGAAGAAATAATTAAATGTGAAGGAAAAGTCAAAGAACAAACAGATATAGTAGTATTATTAAAGAAACACTGGAGGTTATGCTAACAAACTAGGGTCTTTTAAAAACAAGCTCTAGGAATATTAATGAGGACCTATAGGCCTCATTGATTAAGGCTTCTTCCTTACCCCTTTACTTCCATTGTTCAAAGTAGTAAGTACTGTATAAAGATAAGGATTTTTAGACTCCTAAATCTAATGTAGATTCTCAGTAGATATGTTTGCAACACTCATTTCCATGTACAATAATTTTTATATCTTCATGTGAAGATATGTTAAAAAGTACAGTGAGCATACATCTCCACCCGCCTCTGAAACAGGCCAGCTCACCTCATGAAGCTCACTGCAAAGAGTGAAGAGTTCAGTTAGAGAAATAACTACATTTTGAACTGTCCTAATAATGAGAATGTATGAGGGAAATGGAGAGCCTGTCTAGAGTACAGGCGGGGGTTGGGTGGGGAGGAGGGAGATTTGGGACAATGGTGATGGGAACGTTGCACTGGTGATGGATGGTGTTCTTTACATGACTGAAACCCAAATACAATCATGTATGTAATAATCAAGGTGTTTAAATAAAATATAAAAAAATTAAGAACATGGAAAAGAAAAAAAAAGAAATAGATTAATTTTTACAGTCAAACTAAACCAGTGCTCCATAGTAAAAGTATTGTAATAGAATAAAGATCATGAATTATTCTAAAACTTCTTCCTTTAAAAATCGCCTCAGAGGGGAGAGGGAATGGAGGGTGAGGTGATAAAACATCACAGCTTTAATAAAGTTGCAAACAAGAATGAGCCACGACTTTCCCATCTTGATTATTTTTTAATAAAGTTACTTATACCATCCTGCAAAAAAAAAAAGTACAGTGAGATATTTTTTTTAGATCTTTAATGTGAGAACAAAGGGAAATGAGACAAAATAACCTACAAGTATCATTTACACTTCACTGAGGAACTGAGATGGCAGTGGATTCACACAATTCTTATACAGAACATCAGGTAAAATATTCTGGGTCAGCCCAATTTATGAAGCACAATATGTCTCCTAAATCCAGAATTAACTGCTGACTCTAAATAATTTCAGTAGAACAAGCAATATAAAAAGATGATTTTAATATTCTTATTCAGATTCCTACAGTGAATTAATTTTCAGAACTGTGATGCTTTCTCAGTTACAGTTTCACCTTTTAATATGTATATTATAACAAGAAAATTAGTGATGGTAAGGAAAAAAAGAAGTGTCCTTTAAAATCATTTAATTGGGGTCTTAATTAGGCCTTTCTTGAGGGATATTAATCTTTTAGTTTAAAAAGAGCCTGAGGGGAATAGAGAGATAGCACAGAGATAAAGTGCCTTGTACTGGACGAACATATTAGAACTGTTGAACTCTGACCCTGAAAAGATATTTCTTATTTCTTCAAATCTAATAGAGTTTTTACAGCTAAGTTAATTTTTTTCTCTTGTGCATTTCTGTTTAGGAGCTACGGCCAAATAAATACACACAAAAATTATTATCCTAGTACTGTAAAATTCGTGTGAAAAAATAATATTTAAATGTAAAAATATGAGGCTCAGAGCACATTATTACCATATTTATTACTGTTTAACACTTTTAGTTAAAACTAGTCACACACATTTTATTAAATATTCGCTCCCCTTAGTAAGATATGCTGTCTATTTGAGGTATGGGCATTTCTTAAAATGATGCACACATTTTACTGACTAAATATATTGAGTTTCATTCCCATATTACCAAAGAAGCTGAGCTCCATAAGGATTAATTCTACCATGCATTGTAGTGTTTAGAAGCAAAGGACTGCAGATTCTGACCTAGTCCTCTTTTCACTTTTAAATGATCCCTGTTAAGATTTAGAACCTCAGTGGGAAGTAGGTTCTTCAATCATGCTTCAGTATTTTCACAAACAAGGAATGATTCTTGACTATTATCTAGAAATCTAAGCATCACCTCTGCTTTATCATCAGAAGAACAGGCCAGAATTTGAAATTAAACCTCTTCTTCTCTCCTTTGCTTGTTAAAAATCACTGGACTCTGTTAGCACATAGTTCTAAAAATAGACTAGGCAGATTTTTAAGATGCCTGTTTAGGGTATTTGAGGACTTTCTCTAATG
>PVKC010010643.1:0-25373 GCA_004027635.1 Crocidura indochinensis | reverse complement strand
AGAGAGAGAGGGGTAAATTATTGCTTTAGAGACAAGTGGGGTGATAGAAGGGAAACATTTGTAGTGAGAAAGGCTGGTGTACAACAAACAGTTTTATATTTTAGTGCTTTTATAAAGCAATTTAAAAACATTTGTTTCTTTGAGAACACTTTGTAAAATATAAAATATAGCTGTATATTTAATATAATTCTCCTAATCCTTTGAAACACTTTTTACATGATTTCCTTTTAAGTTCATTTTATATTATTGAATATTTTTATGAATTAATTCAAATGCCCTCAATTTTTGAATGAAATAATGATCTGATCTGAAATATCTGATTTTGAAAAAAACTACTGGAGAGTGAGAAGAAATTATTTTTAAGTTGAATGCCTGACAATAATATTTCATTTCAAGTTATAACTAGGATAACACATATTCATTACGTTATTTTTATAGAATCTGCTTAGAATGGAAGAAAACATTCTTTATCTTGTTAGAATTACTCTGTAATTCTGTGTTCTAGCTTTTGGTACTAGCAAAGAAAAGCTTTTGAAAGCCTATGATTAAGGGAGTTATATAGGATAAATCAAGGATGATAATTTGAGACTATTAGGCCCCTTTCATCTTGATAATTAGCAGGTATTTAATGCTTTGTGAACATTTCCAAATTAGCCATTAATTAGTTTGCTTTTGCAAGTCAAGTCAATCCTATCTTATCCCATTATATAGTTTGCTGTAAGAAAAATAACACTCAAAAACAAGATGGAAAATCTTTCCTAGACCTCATATGCAGTAATAAATTCCAGGGAATATTTAATAATGAGGAATATAATAAAATTTGAATGTTATAAAACAATTTATCCGGGCCAGTGAGGTGGCGCTAGAGGTAAGGTGTCTGCCTTGCAAGCGCTAGCCAAGGAAGGACCACAGTTCAATTCCTGGGTGTTCCAAATGGTCCCCCCAAGCCAGGGGCAATTTCTGAGCGCTTAGCCAGGAGTAACCCCTGAGCATCAAACAGGTGTGGCCAGAAAAACCAAAAAAGGAAAAAAAGGAAAAAAATTTATCATACTTCCTTCTTGAAGTATTTTTGGAGGCCAGAGCAATTGGACAGCAGATTGGGTATTTTTCTTGTATTTAGCCAACCCTGGTTCAATCCGAAATCTGCTAGTATTAATTCTTGAATTTAGAGCCAGAAGTAACCTCTGAACAATACTAGGTGTGGCCCAAATACAAAAATTAAAAAAGTAAAGAATGTATTTTCAGATCATCTTAGAAAATTGAGAGTCACAGAACATTTTTGTTAAACAAAAACAAAGAATTCATACCTGAAATATTTTGTTATTAACTATATAACCAACAGTGTGTATGTGTTGTATAAATAAACTTTGAAATGTTGAAAAAATTATTTTAATGAATATAAAGACCTGAGTATACATATAGTCTAAAGTGAAAAAAGAGGAGCAGAAGTATTATAGAATTAAGTATTCTAAAAAGTATTATAGAAATCAGTGTTCATAGTAGAAAATTAGGGGGCCGGGTGGTGGCACTGCAGGTAAGGTGCCTGCCTTGCCTGTGCTAACCTAAGACGGACTGCAGTTCGATCCCCCGGTTCCCCATATGGTCCCCCGTGCCTGCCAGGAGCGACTTCTGAGCAAATAGCCAGGAGTAATCCCTGAGCGTCCCCGGGTGTGGCCCAAAAACAAACAAACAAACAAACAAAAAGTAGAAAATTAGTATCTACACAATATGGATAGCTTATTCAAGATAATGTTAATCTCTATCAATTTTTGAAAGTGTCTTCCCAGGAAAATGCAGGATAATACTGACAAATGATGTTCTTTTTTTTTTAATAGGATCTTTATTTAAGCACCAAGATTACAAACATAACATGATTGTAGTTGGTTTTCAATCATAAAAAGAACATTCTCTGTCACTTGTGCCACATTCCCAGCACAAATGTCTCCATGTTCTTGCCTTACACAAGGTTCTACTGGATTTAGTCTCTGACACCTTGTATGCTTCTTCCATGTCCTGCCAGAAGTGATTCCTGAGAATAAGTAAGCCATGAGCAAGCCTGCTTATTGCAAGCATGCTTATTGTGGCCTACTTCACCCAAAATATACCTCACATTAATTATAAATTATACAGTTGTTTTATTTGGTTTCTCTTTTGATTGTTTGTTTTGACCATATGTAGCAGTGCTCTGGGATTGCTTCTTGCTACGCACTCAGAAACAGCTCCTGGTAGACTCAGAGGACCAGTTCAAGGTTGGTACCATGCAAGGCCAAGGTCCTACCTGCTTTGTTCTGGCTCCTATTTTGTTTCTTAATTCTATATATATATATATATAATAGCAACATTCAAGTCACTATCCTTTACAATACACATAATATATCAGCACATATGTTTCCTTTGTCCTTGAATCATCTACAAAAAACAATGGAATAGATTATAGTTTAGACTTCTCTAAAAAGATTTTACATGTGTTAAATTGTATTTATACCATCAGAAAATAGTGAATAATATCAAGACAATAAATATATAGTTTGTAATCACTTTTAGTTTCTGTGCTATATTTTATTTTGCATATCTGTCTCATGGTTTTAATGTGTTTTGAAAATGTAGAATATTTCCCATTCTTTAGTCCAGAGATCTTGGGATATTGTAAACTACTAAGAGCTAATTTTGTATCAAATTTAAAAGTATCTAGTAACTATTTAGAAATATTTTTTCTTCTTCTGAAAAAAAAAAGGATGCATTTAGCGGTGTGTTATCTCTTTTCCTATGGAAAGGATGTCAATAAAGAAAGATAGTAAGGGAATAACAATGTCCAAAAAGAAAAGAACCTGAAAACTGATCTAGATAACTGAGTTTACTGAGGTGACAGATGAAGGGGACACTTTAGGGGTGGGAAAGAGCATTGTGAAAAGAGTGTGATGTGAAACCTAAACCCTGTTAAATTGTATTGTAAACCACATTATAAAAACACATGCATAAAATGAAAGACTTTGAAAAAGTTGTTTATTGACTCTTAATTATAATGCAGGCTATTACATTTTTAGATATATAGGTCCATTCAGGACATGAAGCACAATTCACTCAAGAATTTGTCACACACACAAACACACAAAAATAGTTTGTCACACATAGTAATACACAAATTAATAAAATGAACTAGGTATACTTGGGGAGCATTGGTGTTAGCCAATGCTTTTCATAGCAAAATACAGAATGAAATTGTTAATACCTTTTGATCTTTAAAAATAAGCCAGAAATTGCAGTTTTTAACTGTAAAAGTTTTTCAGGAAAATTTTTGATTTATATTTTGAAAATGCATTGGTTAAAGAAAATATAACTGCAGGCTGAACTTGTCTGTAAATTGCCAATTTTCAACTTTTAAAGCACTTCATCTCATTCATTCCATAGATAAGGTTGCCAGGTCAGAAGAGAATTTAGATGACTAATCCTTGGTTGCTTTGTTAGTTTGTGATAGTCTCAAAACTAGAAATGAAATTTATGTTTTACACCTTCCATTATAAGATAACATACTTGATATTTTCAGAATTCAATGATATATTGGTGATTTATGTTTTTAAAATATTTTCTAATATTATAATGGGATATTATATTTTTCTTTAATGTCTCAAGGAAAACCTTGGTACTGAACAAATATTTTTGGGATCTATGCCAATAATAGTTCTTTATTGTAATTATTTAAAAGACGGGTCTGTAGTGGTGGTGCAAGCAGTAGGGCATTTGCCTTGCAGACACTAACTTAAGACAGACCATGGTTCGATTCCCCTGCATTCCATATAGTCCCCCAAGCCAGGAGCAATTTCTAAGCACACAGCCAAGAATAAACTCTGAGTATCATTAGGTGTGACCCAACCCCCCAAAGGCAATATCTAACTTGCTTTTGTTTCAGAATAAGTGCATTGAAATTGTTATTATAGTCACAAATTCCCAGATGTGAATATGCTATTTAAGGCTATACTGTGTAACCAATCGATGCTGGCCCTAAAACAAGTCATAACCATCCTTCCTGATTATTCAGCTCTGGATAGTCTCATGTATGATGTTGCTATGATCTATGATTTTGTTTTCTTTCATTTTTTTCAGTTTAATTTACAGACAAGGGGTTAGAGTGTTTGGTGTAACCAAAGACACAACAGAACAAACAAAATGAGTTTTGTTGAGGATATACATTTTTTCCTGATACTACTATATGCATTTCTAATGAAAAATAGGAATATTATTCAATTTGAAAATATCATGAGTATATTTACATTGTACATGGTTATTGATAGAAATATAAAGTAAAAAGTATAAAGAGATCCCCTGTTGGGTGAGGTAGGCACTTGTGTACACCAGGAGTGATTCCTGAATACAGCAGAGCTGGGAATAAGGCCAAGCATCACTTTTTGTAGCCTACAGGCAAAGGAAACAAACAAACAAAAAAGAAACATGCTTCGTGTCTACAAAGATCTAAATTTGAACTGTTGAATAAATTAAAACAACATACTTCTATATTTTGATTTCTCAGAAGATTAATTAGAATAAATCCCTTTTATCTAGTTAATTTAAATGCAATTGGAATAAAAATAAAATTGCAATTTAATCAGCAAAGTGATTTTATGTCAGTTAGAGAAAAATTAGAAAATTATTACAGAAAGTCATTCAATAATAGAAAGTGATCAACTAGTAAACATGATTCTTCATGTATAAAAATTAAAATACAAGAAAAGATGAAACATTGCAGTTCAAGATATTGCAGTCCTGGCACTGTCATATATCATTGAAAATGAGTCTACAAACTGATAAAAGCTTTATCTGAAATAATCACTTCATATCATAATAAGAATGGATGAGGTAGTCAATAAGTATTGTAAGAAAATACTTGGGAATAAATAAAATAAATTTATATAAAGTTTATAAAGATATCTCATACCATATACAATATCATTTCTGTATTTAGAGTACTGGTAACAAATTATCTAAATACAGCTATAAATCTTACTGATTTTTCTATCTTTTATCTATCTATATATTCATCCATAATTCTATCTAATCTTTCTATGCCAATGATTTAAAATAGGTAAAATATTTTAACCATTTATAGAGAATTTCTTAATACAAATAGGGTAATAGGGATAATATGATAATATACTAGATGGGAAGACCACAGTTTATAAAATGCTATGTCAAGTTTGAAAGAAAAACATAGGGAACGGGTGGTGGCACTGGAGGAAAGGTGCCTGTCTTACCACACTAGCCTTGGACGGACCGCGGTTCGATCCCCCGTGCCCCATATGGTCCCCCAGGCCAGGGGCGACTTCTGAGTGCATAGTCAGGAGTAACTCCTGAGTGTCACTGGGTGTGGCCCAAAAACCAAAAAAAAAAAAGAAAGAAAAACATCAATATAAAAATGGACATATTAAATATAAGACATCATTTATAAAAAATTTGACAGTGAATTATTTTAGTGAATGATATTTTTTATTTTTAATTTATTTTATTTTTTGGTCTTTGGGGTCCACACTCAGTGACGCTCAGGGGTTACTCCTGGCTCTCTGCTCAGAAATTGCTCCTGGATTGGGAGACAATATGGGATGCTGGGAGATCGAACTGAGGTCCATCTTAGGTCATTTTCAATGAATGTTGACTGTTGATGACACTAGTCAAAAGACAGAAACTGAAGAGAAGAAAGAAGAGATAAAATCAACACTTCTGCTTGTCACTGGAAAGAAAAGAAATGGTCACAATAATTACACATATTAGATCTAAGTTTGGACTGACATACTTAAATGATATACAATTCAAGTTATAAACTGTAGAAGAGATAGAGATATGAATTATAAAAAATTAAGGTATAAATTCTTCAAGATTATTGAATAACATACAACAAAGGAGCATAAAATATATAAAGCAACAATTAACCTGCTAAAAGGGTGCATTCACAGAATAATAATAGTATTAGGGGAATTGAATATGCCATTACGCCAATGGAGATCAACAAGTACAATATAAATGGAATGTGGAACAATAACCACAGCCTTAAACTGGGCATGTAGTTCTTTTATTTTGGAATGCTATCACAGTTCAGTTGTTGGCATTTGGGATGGAGGTGTGTTGTTGAAATTACTTCTAGTAATGCTGAGCACTGCAAATTTATAAATGTTTAAGCTGCCTGCAAGTCATCTTGATTTTTGAAAATCTACAAACTTCTAATATAATTAGCAGCATATATTATATATTTAAAACTCAGTTCGTAAGGTTTGTAATAATGTTTTTGTAAATAGCTTAAATTTTAAGGTAACTGCATCTACCTCTTTAATAGGCTAAGAACAGGTGGCCAGAGAGATACCATAAAGGTAAGGCATTTTCCTTGCATGCAGAAGGACCGCGGTGCTAATCCCGACATCCCATATGGTCCCCTGAACCTGCCAGGAGAGATTTCTGAGCAGAGCCAGGAGTAACCCCTGAACCACTGCCTGGTGTAACCCAAAACAAAACAAAAAAAGGCTAAGAAAAATATATTTTCAAGTTATATTAAAGTAATTTAAATCTAATTTAGAATATATATTTTATATTAATGCATTAGCATCATCACGAAAGTGTAAAAATATTTAACAAATTGCATTTACATTTTTACATTATCATAATGAGCATATATATCATCGTTATCTTTTTGGGAAAACATATTGACTAATTATATGTCTGTATCATTATATTATTCATTTATTACTTTTTTATTTTTTGATCACATATGAAGAATGCAAGTGCTTTGCCACTGAACATATTCTCAAGCCATATCACTAACTTCTCCTTATCAATTTATTGAGTTAACTTATTATACTTAATTACTGATGATTTTTTTTTTTTTTGGTTTTTGGATCACACCAGGCAGTGCTCAGGGGTTACTTCTGGCTCTATGCTCAGAAATTGCTCCTGGCAGGCACGGGGGATCATATGGGGCACCGGGATTCGAACCAATGACCTTTTGCATGAAAGGCAAATGTCTTACCTCCATGCTATCTCCCGGGCCCCAATTACTGATGATTTTTAATGTTTAAAATACTTCTCATTTATGAATCATTTTAATATTGTGCACCTTAATGCTAACCATGTTTTTGAACAAAAGAATACTTCTTATATTTTAGATTCCAACCTTGCTCTGCTTTGAATTGTATTAATTTTGAATTGCTTTTTGATATCATATATCAACGACCTCTCAGACAGTGATATTTCAGAAATGACATGGAATTTGATATACATTAACTCACTTAATTATCTTGGTTTCCTAGCTTAGAAATACCATGTATTAAATAAAAGTTTGATTCATGTGAAAGAAAGAAAAAGATATTAAATTTCTTTGGAAACTAGTGAAGGAATCACTTGGGTCCTTGATATAGCCAGAGGGATGAGTCTAGGAGAGGCATGTTCATAATGTAGAGTTTTCTCTGTTCATTCTTTATATCTGTGTATAATTAATGACTGGGGTTTGGCATAGTGCCTACTTTACACTAGGTCCTGTCTAAAATTTTATGGAATAAAATTAGCCAACTCTGCTTTATTATCTTTCTGTCCTATAATACTTTCATTGCAATAGTTTCAGGACTGTTGGTATTTGAGCATTATGAATTTGTGTTCCCTTCTCCACATGCTGTGAAAATATTTTATATAAATAAGTAGCATATCCCAAAACACAATTTTAGACTCCTTTGCTCTGTAGTTGGAGTCTACCTAAAGTAAGCTAGTCAAAAACGATGCATTAAACTATCCAAATAAGATGCACTAAATTCAACTAATAGAGGTAAACTCATTAAGATTAGCTTTCTGGTGAATTCTAATTAAGAGCATCATAATTTGGTGAGGAAATCAGAGAGATTTCAAAATTAGGGATTTCAACTTAATCTACCTGTAACTATCAATATACCAGCACACATGACTCACATAAAAATCATTATTTCAGAGAATAATTTGTTCTGTTTTGTTTTGTTTTGGAGTCACATCTGGTGATGCTCAGGGGTTACTCCTGGCTATGCGCTCAGAAATCGCTCCTGGTTCGGGGGACCCTGTGGGATACTGGGGGGATCAAACCGTGATCCGTCCTAGGTTAGCACGTGCAAGGCAAATGCCCTACCGCTTTTGCCACCTCTCCAGTTCCTAATTTTTTTGAAGCTAAAAGAAAATTAGGAGTGGTTAAATATACCATTAAGTGTATAACTGCACTGACTATAACAAGACTAGTTAAATTACTGTTTCTATGTGATTTAAGTTTTGAAACTTCTATATCTTAACCTTATAAAAACAAAGTATATTTTAAAAATACTTAACAGTATCAAATAAAATATTTGGAGAATTGCTTCATGAATGATAGATTTTCTAGTATTGCATTCATTAGTAAAAGGAACCCACAGGGATTTGTCAAAAACTTTGGAATAATTGAGAGACATTGCTAAACTTTTACTGCGCTTTCATTATAGGATTCATAGTTTATAATTTATATAAATACTGAGCTTAAACTTGAACCTGAAAAATATCTCACCTTGCACATTAAAGCACTTGGTAATTTTTCTTAGTTTGACACAGGAATCTAAATCTTTTGTCCTTTCCTGACATACTGGGTGACTAATGCATTATGCAAAATGCTGACACAGTCCTAACCTTAAAGCTGCCTTGGTCAGTTCCTGCCATTGATGAATCTTCATTTGTCACCATCCTTATCAGTAGCTTCTGAGTCATATCCATGGTCATATTTAATGGAAAACACTAGTCAGAAGATTGCTTAGACAAATATTTAAATTTCTTGCAAACTGGTTTTATTGATGGCATGTTGTCTCAGGTGTTCTTCATTTCAGTCCACAAATAATCATTTTTCTCGTTCACATTTGTATCTTTCTTGTTATTTGAAAGAATTTCTACTAACTTATGGGTATGGTCACCACAGCTTATTAATCATTATGACATCTGCTTGGGAGTAAAAATAAATATTTGTTAATATTAAAATATTTAACATTATTTTAATTCAAAAAACCTTACATAGCTTCATCATAATGATTATTATATATTTTTATACTTTGTAGATAAATAAAATAGTTCTATATAGTTTTACTTACATTGCTAAACTGTGCAGAGCAATCATAGTTTACTTTCCTGGATAGTTGCTCGCTATTTTTTTAAATATAGCTAATATTAACTTCTGCTCTAAACTCTAGAAGTAGTAGTTCCAATGTCTGCTAGGAAAATGTCTTTATTGAATTTACTTGAAATCTGGGCCTGAGTTTTAATGTCAGAAGAATAAGCATAATACAATATCTATTCAGCCAATGTTGCTTAGAGAGCAAAATAACACAAACTAAGTGACTTATAAAAACAAATTTATTTTTCTCACATTCCTATAAGTCTCAGATCAAGTTTCTATAATGTTTACATTACATTGTAGGAAAGGACCTCTGTTTGAGGAGCTCACATTCTCTGATATACATCGTTTTCAAAGGGTGATAGGGTTCTCTCTCTCTCTCTCTCTCTCTCTCTCTCTCTCTCTCATATTTTTGGACCACATCCACTTGTTCTGTGATCTTACTCCTAGTGATGCTCAGGGAAATCAGAATTAGAACTTGGGTCAGCCAAATGCAAGCAACCTTAGTCACCATATTCTCTTTGTTCATGGACTCTCTTTAAAGAATGCCACCGAGAGCTCCACCCTTAGGATTAAAGCCAAGGACTGCATCTATATGTCACCAAACCCAACATAACACTTCAATTGAATCTATTTATTAATGCATTTTAGTATATAAAATCATAATTGAAAAATCCAGTATATTGTTACACTTAAACATTATTATTATTTTTTTGTTTTGTTTTTTTTTGGGCCACACCCAGTGACGCTCAGGGGTTACTCCTGGCTATGCGCTCAGAAGTCGCTCCTGGCAGGCACGGGGGACCATATGGGAACCGGGGGAATCGAACCGTGGTCCGTCCTAGGCAAGGCAGCAGGCACCTTACCTCCTGCGCCACCTCCCGGCTCCCTACACATTATTATTAACACCAGCATTATTGCCTTATTGATTATTATATATTGCTGATGATTTTAGGGATTTTTGAGAAATTATTCCCGAGTAAGATAAAAATTATTCAAGACATCGGTTCTTTTCTTGAATTTTAACTTTCATATTATAGTTTTATAACTAAAAATCTCATAAATAAGATCAATAATCAAAGGAACCATAATCTAGAGTACTTGACACTTAGTAAATATTTTGCTAGTGCACAATTCATGAATATTAGCATTTTTTCTTACTAAGCAGATGAAGCAGGAAGAATAGCATTGGGATTCATATCATTTCAATATATATTACAAAACTAGTTCTACTGACATAAACTAAATAGGTAGTGATAATGGATATAAAATCTTAATATAACCTTTGTAAGCATCTATTTGAAATATCTCTGTCTCAGAGAAATAATATTGAAGACTATTCAATAACAGCATGAAACATGAAAAGGTAAATGAGAAATAACCTTATTCAAGAAATTAACAAAAAAAACCACCTGCAATCGGCTAAAATATAGGAATAAAAAAGCTAATATAGAAAAATAATTTGAGCTTTGTTTGAAATATTTCATAGTTGAGGGAATCTTATTTATTTACTTCTGCTAATAATGGGATAATGTGCATACACAAAAAATGAACTATCTATTGCCAAAGTTTTACCTTTCATCATGTATTTCTATCTTGTGGAATTTGTGCAACTCACAGTTGTTTATATTTTAAAATTAAATGACTTCACCCCTCAATTCCTTATTGGCACGAATCACTGCAACAAACAGAGGTATGCTCATATGTTTTCAAGTTAATGTTTTGTATTATGGGAGTAGATATCAATAAGTGAAGTTACTTGGAAATATGAGGATTAATTTTATACTGAGGAATGTACAAGCTTTTCCCCTATTTTTAAACCCTTTAAAAAAACACCTTGAAACATGAAGAATGTAAACCAGAGGTACTCAAACTTTTTAAAGAGGGTGTCAGTTAACTGTCCTTCTGATTGTTGGAGGGCCAGACTATAGTTTAAAATAAAATTATGAACACATTCCTATGCACACTTCACATATTATTTTGAAATTAAAAAAGGGAACACATGCAAGATTTACAATGAATAACAAATAAAGCTAAATCAACATATTTACAAGTATTTCAAAGGGAACTGTGGGCCTGATTTTGGTGGGCCATAGTTTGAATATCCCTGCCCAAGACTAAGTGGAATGGAGAGACAAAGAAAAGGAGGGGTGTGGTTTTCATTCCACACATGTGCACCACGAGCCTAGCAGGTCAGTCCAGTACTAGGCAGGACAGGCAGCAGTGGCAAAAACACCTAGTTGGTGGGATAAATGTCATCTGGCCACCTGTGTTCATAGCTTGTAGTTTGGACACTCAGAATATAAACAATAGCCTTCTTCTATTTCCAATAGTCTTCTTTTAAGTCAATATTCCTTATGTCTAGATTCTTTTACTTCAGATTATAATTGTAAAGTCTGTTTGTTATTGTATCATTAGCTTTTTTTCATTGCTTCGTGAACGTAATCTGACAGATGCACATTTGAATTGTTCCCAATTTGTACATATGAATACAAGTAATTTTATTCATACTTGACAGTGAAAGTTATTAGAAAACTATATATGCTTACTCATTTGTGTCTAGGAATATAGGTTTAGCATTACTTGATATGCACATGATCATCCGTTTATATTACCAGTAGCATCATACATGAATTGTACTTGTTCTGTATTCTTCATTTAGGTGTTTTGCATATGGTTGATCGTATATTTAGTTTTTAAATGTTACATTTATATTTTATTTAAATAAAATTGTTGCAATCTTTTAAATGTTTTGTCCAATATGTTTCATTTTATAGATTAATTTTTAAGTCACAATGATTTACAAAATTGTACATAATAGAGTATCAGGCATACAAAGTTTCATCATCAATCCCACTACCACTGTGATTCTCTGCCAACTTCTATATTGCCTCTTTGTGAGACACAGTTTTTATTTTGATTATTGTAGTTTGGGTCACTTGAATTTTAGTGCTTTTGGCGCTGTGGTTTATATATATATATATATATACATATATAAATATATGTATATATACATAAACTTTACCTATACCCCATCAATATTTCAAATGCCCCTGCTTCCTTCCTCTATTTCCCATACAACTCTTTTTATTTCCCCACTCAATATTGAAAGCTTTATAAAAATTTCCCCAACAGCTTTATAAAATTTTACTCATTTAAAGCTTGTGATTTATACTACTGCTAATGATGGCTTCTCATTCACATATTTCTGATACCACACTCATCTCCGGTGTATACCCCTTCCTTTCTCCAAGAAACCAAAATTACCCTTTCCTTCAACTTCCCTCTCAACTCAATTGTATTATCCTGTTGTGTTGCCTTGTACCCATTGATTCTACCTTGATGAGTAGATTAAGTTCCATATATACGACAGTTAGTTCAGTACTTATCTCTTTCTCTCTGACTGATTTCACTAGCATATCCTTTGTTCCATCAATAAAATTCATTTTTATTATTTTGTTCTTTCTTAGATCGGCACAGTATCTATTGAATACATATGTAAACAGATAGGTATATATATATATATATCACATTCTTGATTCATTTATTTGTATTTGGAGATTTTTAACTGTTTCCATATTTTGAATTGATTTCAAAAGTGGCTACAGGCAAATGTGTGCGTATATCTTTTAAATTAATATGTTTTGTGCTCTGGATATAAATGCCAAGAAGTGATCTTTGATAAAGGGGCATTCTTTAACAAGTGGTGTTGGGGTGACTGGTCAGCCACATGCAAGAAAGCGAACTTGAAACTTCATCTCATACCATGCACAAGGGTCAAATCAAATCCAAATGGATTAAAGACCTTGATATCAGATTAGAAAATATAAGCTAGATAAAACAACATGCTGATCTTTTTTACTTTTTTTCACTACAATTAATTTTTTTATTTTATCTTTAATTTTATCTTTTAGCAAATAGTTGTTCAACAGAATTTTATTCAGTTTTCAAATGTCAGGAGTTTTCTGTTCTTTTTTTACCTTAAATTTTTCCTTCATAATTTTGTGATCTGAAAAATACCTGATATAAATTTATTTTCATAACACTATTGACACCCAGATTGTTCATTTACACATGTTCTGTATTTGATAAAGCTTCATGTATAATTTTTAGGAATTATTGGGTCATCTACATGTCTATCAATGGAAGTTCTCTCAATTACTCAGTAAGAACTCTTGTCTTTTTATTGATGTGATTTTTGTCTCTCTTTTTGATGCTAAAACGATATTAAAGAAAGAATGAAGATCTCTGAGAAAAACTTTAAATCACCTCATATTTCTTACATAAACTCAATATGAAATAAATGGAATAAAATATTAAGAGTACTGAATGAAAACAACTTCTAGCCAAAAACCTTTAACTTTTTGAGACAAACAACAGCTGAGGGGATTTGTCACATATAAACTACTTCTAGGGAAACTGAATGACTTCATATAACAAACCATGCTCAAATGGCAAAAACAGTCAAAATTCTCATAGATGGATAGACTCATCTATTTAAATTATTGAGCAAAGTATTCCAGGGAGAGTGAATAAAACAATCGCTTTCTCTCTGAATTGATGTCTTATATGATAATGGATTGCCCAGTAGCAGCAGAAACTAAAATAAAATGAGTCCAAATTTTTGGGAATATATGAATAGCAATATATTTTAAAAATGTTTCTTTCATAGGTACTTAAAATGAGGATTTTCAACAAATAATCCTGAGTTATTCACCCAACCTACTCCAAAAGTTAGTACACATTTTGATACAGAAATTGAGAATAAGTTTATTAAGTCAGATTGCTAGAAAGGCAGACATAAAAATTTCACAGCAACCAAACAAGGAAACAGAACTCTAGGTAAATCTTGAAAAGTTCAGAAATAAAACTTCTCTCACACTCATGAAAGGACATCATAATCAATACATTGAAATCATAAATTTTTCTTCCTCTGTATTTATTTTCTGTAGGGGATCGAAAACATGATTTCATGCATGTGAGCTAAATGCTCTATCAATATGCCATGTACCCATTCCCTAAATTTTTGTGGGTGATCTGTTTAGAGATAATTTGTTACAACAATTCTAGCACTGTCAACTATAGATGTTTTAGAAAGTTACAAAATCATCAAGAGACAAGTGTGGATGATATCTATGGTGAGAGAGTAGAGATATGAGAGAATTATAACAAGAAACCCGACATGTAGAAATTTATCAGGTTGAAACTTGTAATTTATAGAAATTGAATTGGAAGTTTAGTTGCTTTGCATTTCTGAAAAATAATCAAAATATAAATAAAACAAATAATATAATATAATATAACATGTTGTACAATTGAAGTAAATTCATACACCCAGGGTCCAAACCCCACAACCAAAGCTATATGCAGAATCATAATTTCAGGATTAAGAGTTTGGCAAAATTTCAGAGTTTGGGGAATGTGTGATAACCTGGTTTTATTGCATATCTAGAAAACATATGAAGTGCATCTATATTTTTATTATTATTTACTAATTGCTTATTTAAGCAGTGTGATTAAAATGTTTATTGCTCAGTTTCAGTCATATATGTTTAACATCCTTCACCAGTGCACCCTTCCCACCAGTGATGTCCCAATTTTCCTCACATCCACCACCACCCCAACTCACCTTTCTCTAAGGCTGACAATTTACTTCTCTCTCGCATCCCCCCTTTCCCTTTTGACACTGTGCTCTGCACTAGTATCATTGGAGGTGTGCCTTGCATGTCACTGTCTTCCCTTTCAGCACAGAAGTTTTATCCAGATTAATCAGATCCAACTACTATTGTCTTATAGACACTTATGTACTCCAACTTCACTCACCATCTGTGATGAGTTGGACTAGATCTTCAAACTCTTAATTCAATTGTCTCTAGATATTTTTTATCATACCTATTCTTGTTATTTTTATATGCCACAGATGAGTGAGTTTAAACTCAAAGTCAAACTTTGGAGATCATTCAGACAAAAAAGGCTGGGGTGACCATATTAATATCAGACCACACAGATTTTAGAATTAAAAAGATGATAAAAGGCAGAGATGGGCATTTTTTTTTACTAAAAACCAAGAAGAAATCACACTTCTAAACATATATGCACGCAATGATGGGGCAGCTTAATGATTAAAATTTGAAGACATCAATAGCAACACAGTAATAGTTGGAGATTTCAACATTGCCTTTAAATCCCTTGATAGGTCCATCAGGCAAAATTATATTGTCTATGAAAGAAGAAATAGTAAAGGTGATTTATTATAGATAGATGATAGATAGATAGATAGATATAAAGATAGAGAGTTCTTCTTCCCCAGAAACTAGATACTCATTTTTCTCCAGTGGGACATTCTTTATGATAGACCTAATGCTTTGCCATAAAATGAGAAGGGTAACATTTTTTTCTGCTATCCTAATATACCACAATGTACTGAAAATAGAGGTAAATTAGAGGTAAATTCCAAGTATAAATGGAGACCTGACTTCATAACTTGAAAATTAAACAGTTCATTTATAAAGAACCAAGGACTCAGAGTCATAAATCAAAGGGAAAATAAAATAATTGCTGGAAACAAATGAGAATTATCATAATCTGTGGGGCAAAGCAAAGTGATATTAAGAGGAAAATTTGGAACTTTATCATTTTTCATCAGAAAAGAATAAAAAAAGCCACCATAAATAACTTAATGATCCAGCTTACAGAATTGGACAAAGAGCAACAAAATGATCCACATGTAGGCAGGCAGAAGGAAATAATAAAACTTACAGCAAAAATAATTTAAATAGACAACCAAAAATAATTCAAAAGATCAATGAATAGAAGAGTTGGTTATTTGAAAAAATAAATAAGAATGATGAAGTATTAGCAAGAATCACAAATAAATGGAAAGAGAAATTGAATAAGCAGAATCAGAAGTAAAAAATGGGAATCCACTACAGTTAATACAAACATGCAAAGGGTAATGAGAGTTTACTTTAAAATATTTATGCCACAAAAAAAGAGAACCTGTATGAAATGGATAAATTTTGGGGCTCCTACAGCCCTCTGTGTTTTAACCAATATGATCTGGAATACCTAAAAAGACCTATCACTGTTGAGGAAATTGAATAGGCAATAAAAAGTCTTTCAAATAACAGGCCCAGGTAGATTCACAGATGAATATTTTCAAACCTTTAAAAAGAATCTACTGAAATCTCTTTAAGCCATTCCAGGAAATTGATAAAACAGAAACATTACTAAATAATTTTGAAGAAACTAACATCACCCTTATACCAAAAGCAGTAAAAAACACTACAAAAAAAAAAGAATTATAGACCCATATTCTTGAGCACAGATGCAAAGATCCTCAACAAAGTATTTGCAAATAAAATCCAACAATTTATCAAGATATTAATACACCACCATCAAATAGGATTCATTCCACTGTTACAGTGTAGTTTAACAACTCAAGTGAGTCAATAGAATGAATATATAATTTGAAACATTATATCCATAAGGACAAATAAAATAGAATCCATTGAGGAAGGGTCATGAGACAAGACCAATGTTGGTTGGGCCTTGAGGAGAAATGGGGATATTCCTATAAGGAGATTAGAATCTTTCCCCTGGTTTGGTATCCCATCAAAGGTGAATATTTCTGAGGAAGTTTCATTATTCATTTCAATTTAGATACTTGCTTTAAATTTTCCTTTAAACTTGTGGTACTGGCATTGGTAAATCATATTAATTAAAATGATATGAAACTTCAGGATCGTAGGGAAATAACCCTTCCTCTTTAATAATAGAAGGATGATTCTTAAAGCTCTGAGAATCTCCCTCCCCCTCTAGCTAACTTGCTATATTAGCCCATAGAATTGCAGTGTTTGAGTTTCAAAAGTTAAGACAGAATTTATTGGGAGCACTCATCCTAGATCTATTGTAGTAATTCACTGCATCAATACCTGAACTCCAGGAAATATTGTGCTTCTCCTCAACTACTCTACAAACCACTTGAGTCATGTGAATTTTTCTTGAGAAACTTTGAATGTAGTCTCACAGACAGGTATATAAAGAAAATGCTAATACATGTCAAGAGAATGCCAAGAGCCAATATAAAGTAAGCACTATCAAAGTTTCATTAGTTTGTTCAATGGAATCACTATGTAACAGTGGGATTGTCATCCATATTCCAAGTGCTTAATTGGAAACTAAGAATAAAAAAAGTTTTAGACAAAGTTATATCTCAAGTCCAAGGGCAAAAAAAGGCTAGATTACAATACAATACATAAATACAAATTCATGTAGCAAAATGTCAATAAATACTTTGCAGTAGTAATTTCTCTAAACATCCACAGTCTGATCTCACCAATCAAGATAGCAGAGTAGTGGGATGTATTAGAAAACAAAATACGGGGGCTGAGAGATAGCATGGAGGTAGGGCGTTTGCCTTGCATGCAGAAGGACGGTGGTTCAAATCCTGGCATCCCATATGGTCCCCCGAGCCTGCCAGGAGCAATTTCTGAGCACAGAACCAGGAGTAACCCCTGAGCACTGCCAGATGTGACCCAAAAACCAAACAAAAAAAAAAAAAAGGAAAAAAAAAAGAAAACAAAATACACTGTTCTCTAGTCTCCTGTGTACTCATCTAAATTCCAATGAGAAAATAACTCTCAAATTTATATTTAAATAAACAATACTACAAATGATAACTTTTATGAAGTTTTATGCAAGATAAAATTAATTTCAAGTATGAATATTACATGACAATTAAGATCACTATCTTAATGTCACAAAATAATATATGCAAGAAACAAAATAAATACAAAATGTATAAAATAATTATTGACAGTTCTAATAAGATATATCATGAGCAACACAATACAACAAAAAACTTTACCAACTCATCAATAATATCTGACAAAATCGACAAGAAAACAATAACTTACACAATGAACGGTAGTATGTTCAATAAAAATAACATTTATAGGATAGTCTACAATCCAGAAAAATTAATGTTCTTCACAATTACTATGAAATTGATTGGAGTCAGGAGAAGTATAAATAAATTTACATAGATTGAAATTATAGCAAATACCATTTTAGATCACAAGGGCAAAATATTGAAACAAACTATAGAAAAGAAACAGTAAAATTATGGGTATTAAAAGATATGCTATTGATAACTATTGTCCAGTGATAAAAGTAAACTGTAAATTAAAAAATGTTGTATGCAGCATTCTAAAAGTAAGTCTGGATAAAACCAATATGTGAAACACCAATTACTAGCAGCCAAACTAAAGTAACAATAAAAAAATATTTTCCAAAATAACAAAAAAATCTAGGGCCAGATAGTTTAACTATCAACTTTTACAAAACTTTTAAAGTTGTCCCTTTATTATCTTTATTATAAACCTCCCAAATAATGAAAAGGTTAACTCCTCCAAACACAATTTAAGGATCAAATTATTAATATCAAAACCACACAGACATCCCACACGCTTTAAAATTTATGGCAAATATATATAATAAAACTGTATGGATATTCTCAACAAAATCTTAGTGAATCAAATTTAAATATACATGTGTTCATACATCATAACTAAGTACGGCTTATTCCAGGTATAATGTTATAATATTTTCAAATCAATATACATAGTGCATTCACAGGACAAAATATAAAAATCATAGGTTTTATAAAGATATTCAAAGAAGGCATTTGGCAATATCAATATATACTCATCATTGAGTATAAAATAATCATGTCTAATATTAAACAGTTTTTAACTAAGCATTACAAAGTCTATTAAAATTAACCAGATAAGGGGCCAGAGAGATAGTACACCGGTTAGGGTAATTGACTTGCATGAGACCAACCTGGGTTCTGTCCCATCCATCCATGCCTGCCCAGAGTTATTTTTAACAGAGTCTGAAGTAACCTTTGAGCACAACTTTGTGTGACCCAGAAACAAAAATAAATAAATAAATAGTCAGAGAATAAATTGTAAATAAAAGGATTTTAAGTTGGAAAAAGCAGAAATATCTCTATATGCAATTATCATTAAAATAGTGACATTGCATAAGTTTAAGGTACTCAGCTAAAACTATTGGAAGCTGTACGTCAAAGTAGAAATATACCAATATCAGTCAGTATACTATTTAAATTTTTCTCTCAGTAACCTAACCATGAACTAGAAAAGAAAGAAATCCAGATATCCCATATACAGCCACATTAAAAATTATTCAGAACATAGGAAACAAGAATATGACTTTCGAAACTTAGGCATTAAGAATTACGATACTGGGGAACAGAGCAAAATTACAGCAGATTGAGTACTTATTTTGTACCTGAATGACCTAGGTTCCATCCCCAAAAGGTATGGTCCCCCAAACCCAATAGAAGAGATTTCTGAGCATAGAGCCAGCAGAAATTTCTGAACACAGCCATCTAAACACAGCTTCAAAACAAAACAAAATAAAACAAATAAAAAAGGACTATGATACTTCTACAAGGATTAGAAAGCCTAAGAAGTGGAAAGGTTAAATATTCATAGACTGGAGGAATTAATAATTTTGAGTCACCAATTTACCTAAAATAATGTCCACATTCACTACAATGTATCACAAATTCAGTGAGGTTTACATGGAAATGCAACAAATGTTTATGAAATCACAAATGATAAACTAATTCTCATAAAAATAATTGAAACACTATGTTCCTCAAACTTATGCTACATGAAAAGGCTATTAACTATTTAAACAGTGAATCATAGGAATAAAAAATGGTAGAAAATTAAAAAGAAAAGAAGTGCGAGCTCAAAAATAAATCATTATATAAATGGACATTTAACTAAAGAAAAATGTCTATAAAATATTGAAAAGAAACAATATTTTACAAATTGTGATTTGGAAATTGGACTGTCAATGAAAAAGATTAAAACTGGTTCACATTCTTAGACATCTGAACAGTTAACTTGGGTATTAGATAGTAAACTGTAAAGAAGAAAAATTATTCTATTATGTTGCCGTCAGTGAGGACTCTGAAGATTTAAATAAGACAGGAAAACAACCCCAACAAAAACAAAAAAATAAAAACAAACAATTGGAATTATATTAAAGTAAAATGAAAAGGCATCTTTTGAATGGAAGAGATACTTACTACTCACCTCACAAATGGATAATATGCAAATATCAATTTAAGGCCCTAGTGGTAGTAGGTAGAGCAGATGAGTGGTTGCTTGCACATGATCCAAATTTGCATGACCCTTGCCCTTGACTCAAGTTTGATTTTTGACATTCTATATGGTCAGGCATATAGCACAAAAGTAACCCCTGCATGCCACTGGTTGTTGCCCGAAACTAAAAATAAAACAAAAAATTAGTATATGATTTAGCAATTATACTACCAGGTATCTTTGAAATATGTGTTCATATATATATATATATATATTCCTGTATTTATTGCTATACTATATGTAAAAGTTAAAATAGGAGAAAACCTAAATGTCCAATGATGGAAGAATAGATACAGATGTCTATGCATTTATGTTTAAGTGTACATATATATATATCCATATATGTATATGCACAATTTGAATTTATTTAATGTTAAGTGAAAATGAAAGAGTAAAATTTGAAGGGGTCATGTAATGCTAAGGAAATAATTCAAATAAAGAAAGACAAACACAAATACCTGGAGATGCTCAGTTTTGGATATTAAGCATAAAAACCAGGTGGAAAGTCCAATGAAAATAAACTTTTTACAGAACTGGGGATAAAAAAGAGTGGGAGGAAAAGTTGGAAAAAGTAAGGGTCCAATAGTCTTCAATGACAGAATATGAACATGACCCTGGGAGGTAGCATACATTTAAGATTGTGTGAAACAGAACTATAGAAACAGATACTCTTTTTTTTTTTTTTTTCCCCAGGAGTTACTTCTGGCTCTATGCTCAGAAATCGCTCCCGGCAGGCTCGGACCATATTGGATGCCAGGATTCGAACCACCAACCCTCTGCATGAAAGACGAATGCCTTATCTCCATGCTATCTCTGGCCCTGAAACATACACTCTTGTATATCAACACTGATTAACAGAAAAAGAAAACAACAAAGATTTTTCTAAGACATTTTTACAAAGTTTGGCTTTTTACAGCCTAAGCAAACTAATTTTTACTTTTTTTTTTAAACTTTGCTCTACTTTATTGTTTATAATAAGATCAACTCATTCTGATTAAAATACACTAGATTTTTTTGGTTTTCCAACAGCAAAAGCTCCATCTGGCACTCTGTTTAATCGAGACACTGATATTTTATCCTGGGGATATAAGTTTTCGTTCCAAATTTCATATTTTACTATGATTAGTTTGTCGGTTTACTAGAACTCATGAAATAATAGGTATATTCTATAAAATTAAAATAATATCAGAAAATTAGTTTTTTTCTTTTGTTTTGTTTGTTTGGGGGACACATTTCTGTGATGTTCAGGGGTCAAACCTGGATCTGAACTCAGGAATCTTTCCTGTTGGTTCTCATGGGATCATATGGGGTGCCAGCTAATGAATATGAATCAAATATGTGCAAGGCAAGAAAGAGCCCTACCTTCTCTAGTGTCAAATGAGTGTTATTTTACCATTGCATTAGTGACACTATATTAATTTCTTGCATTTCTTTGAGAACTTTGAAAACATCAAGAGCCTCAAAGAGATCATTGTCTGTCAGAATAATATAAAGTCACGTTATTGATCTGGAAACTTAAAAAAAAATTGTTAGTTTTATGTTGTGTCTGAGTTTTAGGATGATCTTTAAAACCTTCTAATAGGTGTGACATTCTTTCCAATTCAAATTTCCAATTCAAATTTAGTTAACCATTTATAATCTAATTTGTTCACTTCTGTGTGCTTCACTAATTTAGAGCATGAGAATATGTATTTGATTTCTGTTTCTACTCAAATATAGTTTGCTTTACTAAATTTTTCTTTATCATCCTAATATATGTGGCATTTAAGTCAGCCCAGTTTCATTTTGATTTATTTGGTTTTAATATAGTTTGAGAAATGCCAAAGATAAAAAAAATTAGAAGAAAAGTCTAAAATAAAATTTCCTAGTGGAAGTGTTATAGGGATATTTTATATTTTTGAATTTTTGAGAAGCAAGGTTGCATCATTTTTATGCACATAAATTTGAGATATGGTTACTGAAAAGACAATCTGACTTGTTATTTTTCCAGAATGCTGTGAAAATAGCTAGAGGTGAAGTCAGGTATTCCCACTATTCTGTGAAAGTTATTTTACCCACATAATGTTAATATAAAGAAGTAGTATATTGTGAAAATGTTCATAATTTTATTAGGGTAGTCGTAAAGGTCAGCTTATAAATCTCTAGGTGTTTTTTTTTTTTTTACTAATATCTAAAAGTAAAAAAATGATTCAAATGTAAAACAAGATTTTTCTATTTTGTCATACAATTGCTGATTTTCTGGAAAATATAAAATATTATAAAGGCTCCCTAACTTATATTTTCTACTTAACTGTCAGAGTTTTACAATAGTAAGAAGTATTAGTTTTATTTTTAATATTACAGCATCTCTTTATATAATTATTTCCTGTAATCTTATTTATTTTACCTTTTAGATTTGTTATAGAGATATATAGTTTACTCTTATAAAAGATAATTAAATTAATTTAATGATTGATTAAAGTTGAAATAATGCTGTTGGCAATGCTTATATCAGTATATTTTAAACTAAAATTTAAACATTTCCCTACTTAAAATAACAATATATTCATTCCAACTGCTATCATAAAGAAAAATATATTATATGCTAGGTATTCCTTATGCCACCTGTCTTCTTTATTTATTATACCTCTTTATTGAGAAAAAAGTAAATACAATAAATATTAAAATGTAATATTTCAAAATTAGAGAAGAAATTTAGCAGGACAGTGATATTTAGTTTGCATTAATTATGTATCATTAGTGAAAATAGCATGGAAAAGTAAAGGTCTTGTGGAATGTTGATTATATTGATTTCTTATAACATATACTTATATATAGTTCTTTTTATATATAGTACAATGCTGATTACATTCTGAGTACAGTGCTGATCATTTTATAAATGCTCAACATTCATAAAACTTATAAATTTTATTTATATATTTAAAGTTAGTTTTAATAAGAGGTTTTTGAAGTAACTTAAATACTATTATCCAAGTACTCTTTTTGGCATTTAATGTTTTATTTGGGGGATTTTTTTTAATTGTTAAAATTTGCTTTATTAATGTTTTTTGAATTACAATACTTTTACAGTTATATTTAAGGTACATAGTGAGAGTGAATTAGGACCATTTCTACCACCAGTGTTGACCTTCCTCTACTCCATTCCCAACATGCATCTCATACATCCATACTTTGTCCCCTGGATTGCTAGCGAAAAAGGTCCATTTTGTGGATAGCTTGTTGTGGTTTGGGTCTCTTGATTCTGTTGTAGTTAACCTTGGGTTGTGTACTTAGGTCTGGTCATTTTTTATTTCCACTCAATGCTCATGAGACTGCTTTGCCCCTAGTACCATCCATTTTTTTCCCTTCAGTTTGTAGAAAGACATAGAGATATGATGCAAAATAAGATGTTTCATATTCTGTGGTTCTGTTGAAAAACAAAAAGCAAAAAAGAACAGAACAATAATAGAAAATAAAACAACAACAAAAGAAAGAAAGTGGGTGGGAGCCCCTGTCTAGAAGCTATACATATAAATTTCAAAGAAAGAAAAAAAGAAAATAAAAGGGGGCTGGTGGGTCAAGGTTTTCTTTGTTGTTGTTTTATTTTGTTGATTTATTTATTTATTTGTGGTTTTTGGGTCACACCCGGCAGCGCTCAGGGGTTACTCCTGGCTCCATACTCAGAAATTGCTCCTGGCAGGCACGGGGGACCGGGGGATTTTTTTTATATGAAGTATTCTCATAATCTCATTTATTTCCAGAGTATTTCTCTTTTTTAATATTTTAATATCTTTATTTAGGAGCCATGTTTACAAACATGATTGTAGTTGAATTTCAGTTATAAAAAAGAACACCTCCATCACCAGTATAACATTCCCATCACCAATGCTCCCATCTCTCTTCCCTACACTTGTATTTGAGACAGGCTTTCTACATCCCTCACACATTGACATGTTTATGGTAGTCCTCAGTGCAGTTATTTCTCTAACTGCACTCACCACACTTTGTGGTGAGCTTCATATGGTGAGCCGGTCCTTCCGATCCTCCATCATCTTTGGAAATTATTTCAATAATGTCTTTTATTTTTCTTAGAACCCATAGATGAGTGAGACTATTCTGTGTCTTTCTCCCTCTTATTTTACTCAGCATAATAGATTCCATGTACATCCATGTATAGAAAATTTTATGACTTCCTCTCTCCTGACATCTGCATAGTATTCCATTGTGTGTATATATGTATGTATGTATGTATATATATGTATTTATATATAAACATATATATATACATATATATACATACATACATACCACAGTTTCTTTAGCCATTCATCTGTTGTCAGGCATCTGGGTTGTTTCCAGAGTCTGGCTAGTGTAAATAAGACTGCAATGAATATTGGTGTGAGGAAGGCATTTTTGTATTGTGTTTTTTTTGTTCCTAGGGTATATCTCTAGGAGTGGTATAGTTGGATCACATGGAAGCTCAATTTCCAGTTTTATGAGGAATCTCCATAATGTTTGCCATAAAGGCTATACAAAATGGCATTCGCACCAGCAGTGAATAAGAGTTCCTTTCTTCCATATCCCCACTACCATTTATTGTTTTTGTTCTTTGTGATGCGTGGCAGTCTCTGTGAGGTAAAATGGTGGCTCATAGTTGTTTTGATTTGCATCTCTCTGATGATTAGTGATGTGGAGCATTCTTTCATGTTTTTCAGTCATTTCTATTTCTTCTTTGAGGAAGTGTTTGTTCATTTATTCTCCCCATTTTTGATGAGGTCAGACTTTTTTTTCTTCTTAAGTTCTGTCAGTACCTTCAAGGAGGAAACGGGGAGGAAACAACCTATTAAAGTACAGGTGAGGTTTTCCGGTCTAATCATTTTTTTATTCACACTGCATGGTCATATGACTGGCCCTGGTAACATCCTTTTCTCCCCTCAATTTATGAGTCTGAATACTTCAAGTTGTGCTATTCTGTTTGAGATAAAAAGTTAAGAAAAGGAGAAGGGAAAAATTTGGCATCCACTACTAAAAGCAAAAGAAATTTAAAAATCACCGAGTAATATCCA
>PVKC010010642.1:0-25511 GCA_004027635.1 Crocidura indochinensis | reverse complement strand
CTGCGCTAGCCTAGGACAGACCGCGATTCAATCCCCCAGTTTCCCATATGGTCCCCCAAGCCAGGAGTGACTTCTGAGTGCATAGCCAGGAGTAACCCGTGAGCGTCACTGGATGTGGCCCAAAAACCAAAAAAGAAAAAAAAAGAATATTGATAGTGTATTATATATTATAATATAAATATATTTTAGCTCTCTCTATTTTTTTCTATCTACAGCTCTGTCTACCCAAGCTCCATACTTCTGCTTTCATAGATACAAGAGATTACCTCAGAACTTAAACTTACTTTGTAAGCAAATCTTTCCTATGATATTTGATGAAAACTTGTCTAGTATTTGTTTGGTCTCAAATGGACAACAACTATATTTCTTTCAGAAAGTTTCAGGTTCTTTGTTGCCTTATATATAAGTATAGGTGACAATGTTAGAGGTGAGACTGATGTTCAATGCAAAGGATGACCTAAGACTTAAGATTCATATCCACATCAGATAAAGAACTAATATCCAAAATCTACAAGGTACTGACAGAACTATACAAGAAAAAATCATCTAACCCCATCAAAAAATGGGGAGAAGAAATGAACAGAAACTTTATAAAAGAAGAAAGGCAAATGGCCAAAAGGCACATGAAAAGATGCTCAACATCACTAATCATCAGGGAGATGCAAATCAAAACTACTATGAGGTACCACCTCACGCCACTGAGAATAGCACACATCACAAAAAAGGAAAACACGCAGTGCTGGCGGGGATGTGGAGAGAAAGGAACTCTTTTTCACTGCTGGTGGGAATGCCGTCTATGGAACGCGATATGGAGATTCCTTCACAGACTGGAAATTGAGCTCCCATTCGATCCAGCTATACCACTCCTAGGAATATACCCGAGGAACACAAAAATACAATACAAAAACTCCTTCCTTACACCTATATTCATTGCAGCACTATTTACAATAGCCAGACTCTGTAAACAACCAAGATGCCCTTCAACAGATGAGTGGCTAAAGAAACTGTGGTACATACACACAATGGAATACTATGCAGCTGTCAGGAGAGATGAAGTCATGAAATTTTCCTATACATGGATGTACATGGAATCTACTATGCTGAGTGAAGTAAGTCAGAGGGAGGGAGAAAAACGAAGAATGGTTTCACTCATCTATGGGTTTTGAGAAAAATGAAAGCCATTTTTAATAGTATCTCAGAGACAAGAGAGATGAGGACTGGTAGGTGCAGCTCATGACATGAAGCTCACCACATAGAGTGATGATTGCAGTAGGAGAGATGACTACACTGAAAACTATCATAATAATGTGAATGAATGAGGGAAGTGGAAAGTCTGTCCCGAGTACAGGTGTGGTAGTGTGGGGAGGAGGAAGATCTGGGAAATTGGTGGTGGGAATGTTGCACTGGTGAAAGGGGGTGTTCTTTACATAACTGTAATCATACAACTATAATCATATTTATAATCACGGTGTTTAAATAAAGATAATTATTTAAAAAAGATTCATATCCAGAAGTGATGTGCATTTCTTCAGATTTTGGAATATATATATATATATATACATATATCTATATACACATTGTCTTTCAGAACAAGAAATTATCGAAAACAAGGTTCAATTATAATCATTCATGTAATTTAAACTAGAGAAAATAAGGACAAATGTGTGTGTTGTAATTTGGCATCTGGGGGTAGAAAGATACATATAACTTTCACTTTCTTGAGCTGAATATAAACATTTTTTACTTTAATTGGAATTGGAAGAAGTTAATTGATAGTTCATGTTTTAAATTTAATATTGTTGGTTAAGATATTATATTCAAGTATTTTTCTATGTTAGCCATTGAAGGAAAATTAAAATAAGCATATTTTGACCAAGGTAGAACTGAGATTGTGACACCACCATTTTCTAGAGAAATGTGTAAATATTTGAAGTATGGAGTATGGATTCATTTGAGTTTCAGGTAGATTACCTTTGATACACATTGGTATCTGGTATATAACTGGTATATAAGATATCTCACCATGGAGGAGAGATAGCAGGAGACAGGTTAGTTTGGGGGGAAACCTTGAGAAATATTTGAAAAAAGTAGACTCTTTTATGGAGGATGCACTACTGGAAAATATGCATGAAACATTCCTATCACTAATAGCATTGTAAGTCATGGTGCCTACGATATGAATTTAAAGCAATATTTAAATTTTTCTCTTAAAATGTTCCCTTTTTCTCACCCGTTAGTAGAATTTTCAGTTTTCTTATTGATCATCACTTTTTGATGTACTTTGGACTAGGAAACAGACCTTGGAAAACTTCTTATTTTCTCCTTATGGAGTTGGTAATCTCATCAACCTCTGGGCTTAAATCTCTCCAGGTATTGACAGTTGCCAAATTGTAGAGGTCTGAACTAATTAATTTTTTTAATTTAATCACTCTGAAATTACAATGTCACTCACGTTTAGGTTTCAGGTGAACAATGTTTCAATACCAGTACCTTCACCAGTGTCCACTTCCCTTCACCAATCCCCCAACAACCTAACCCCATTTGCCTTCCACTTGTCAGTTTGCTTCTTCAAGAAGCACTTTTTTTCTGGGTAGGTTTTTGCACTGTGTTTTAGGTTACTGTTACTGATAGAGTTTCATATATAACAATGTACAACCCTTCAACACTACCTTCTCCTTCCAGCCTTAAACTGTACTCCACATTTAGTTATTGACCTCTCTGTCTTATCTTCCAGTCCCCTCAGAGGCATATTTTCTACTGACGACCAGTTTTTACATTCCTTTTTTCCATCAACTTTGGGATATTCATTGTTACTCTATTATGTTACATTATATCCTGAATATGATAAGAGATAGTTCTGTGTTGATCTCTTGCTCTCTAACTAAATTCTCTCAGCATGATTTTCTCCAGTCTCACCAAAAACAGCAAATTGCATAATTTTATATTTTCCTATGGTTTATTAATACTATATACAATATATACTATGTGCATGTATATCATCGTTTCTTTATCTAGTCATTAATTTTGTAATCTTGTGTTGTTTCCAGATTTTGGCTATTGTGGATAGTGCTACAAGAAACAAAGAGGTACAAATGTCCTCCATTCATTTTGTTTGTGAACACTTGGGTATCGTAAAGAAAGGAATTTCTGGATCAAATGGAAGATTACTTTCTAGCTTTTTTGTTTGTTTTGGTTTATTGAAGGCTCATATTGCTAATCAGAAAGCCAACTGTGGATGAGAGTCCATTTTTTCCATCATTCACACAAAAACAGTTATTCAATTCTTTGCAGTGCTTGCCAGTTTCTGTGATGTGAAATACTATCTGTTGTTGTTCTGATCTACACTTTCTTTATGATTAGTGATGTAGAGCATTTTTCATGTGCTTTTTGACCATTTGTAATTTTTTTGGGAAAAAAATTCAGTTTATCTCGTCTCCCTATTTTTTAGGGGTTGTATTTTTTTTGTAATGCCCTGCCAGTGCTTAATTCATCTTTTATATGAACCATTTATCATATGAATGCTGTGAAAATAATTTCTACCAATCTGTAGGCTGTCTTTATATTCTGACCTTCATTTCCTTTGAGGTATAGGTGTGTCTTAGTTAAATGTAATCCCATTTGTTGATCTTTGCTTCCGTTACTTGTTTGTTGGCATTTCATCACTGAGGATGGCCATAGCTTCAATGTCATGAAGAGTTCTACCCATATTTTCCTCTATAGATTCATACATCATTACAAGATCTTTAATCCATGTATTAAAAATAATTGCCATAGCATTTATGCAAGAAAAAGATATTAAAGGTCTTCACATGGGAAAAAAGAAGTCATGCTCTATTTGTTAATAAAATATGATACCATATTTAGAAAACCCTAAAGATTCTATAAAAATGTCCTCCTAGAAACAGGATATACATTCTACAAAATTCAATAAATTTTCTATATGTAAATAATGAAAAGAATTGAGAGGTATTTTTAAAAATCCCGTTCTGAATTATGCCTCATAAAGTCAGGTATAGGTACCTAGGAATCAGCTTAACTATAGAGTTGAAAGGTATATACAAAGAAAACTAAACACTACTTCAAGAAATAAAAGAGGACACAAAGAAAGATGTATCCTCTGCTCATGGATTGGGATGATTAACATAATCAGCGCGAAATTACTTCCCAGAGCGCTATACACATTCAATGTATTTCCTATAAGGATACCCCGACATTCTTTTTATTCCTTTGGTTTTTGGGCTAATTTTAGTAGTGCTCAGGAGTTACTCCTGGATTGGTCCTCAAAAATCTCCCTGGCAGGCTTGGGGGACGATATGGGATGCCAGGGACCAAACATGTGCAAGGCAAAAGCCCTACCCATTATGCTATTGCTCCAGCTTCAGCATAACATTCTTTAAAGAAATAGACAAAATGCTCCTCAAAGTCATAAGGAGAAGCACCCTACCTCACTCATCCTAGGAGCTAAAGCAATTATTGAGTAAAAGAAATGAGATACTTTGTTTTCGAAATTTAAACTGTAGTATAAAGAAGTAATATTTTATACAGCCTAGTACTGGAATAAAGACCGACTCTCAGATTAATGGAATTAAATTCAAAATCTGAGACAGACCCTCAGGATTATGATTAGTTAATATTTTATAAAGGAAAAAATTAAATGAAGTGAAGCAAAGATTGTCTTTTGCCAAGTGCTGATGGGAAACTGGTCAGTTCCATGAAGAAAGTTCCCTCTTTCTAAGACTATGCACAGAAGTCAAATTGAACTAAAATTTTTATTCCAGAATTGTATACCCAGGGTTTTGTCAGCTCCAATTATATTTCTAATAGAAAACAAAATATTTGATACTATAAAATGAATTTCTACATTTTTCTACCTCTACAACTTACAAACTCACAATCTTCCCCTTATTAATTAATGATGACTTCAACTGCCTAATTTTGTGGCTTTAAACCTTGTATACAACTTTGAATCTTCATTCTTACTTTCTTTTTTTTTTTTGTTTTTGGGTCACACCCGGCAGTGCTCAGGGGTTACTCCTGGCTCCATGCTCAGAAATTGCTCCTGGCAGGCACGGGGGACCATATGGGGCACTGGGATTCGAACCGATGATCTTTTGCATGAAAGGCAAGTGCCTTACCTCCATGCTATCTCCCGGGCCCCATTCTTACTTTTTATATCTAGCAATATAATACATTCAACTATATCTTCTCCTTCATTGTAAATACATTTTGCCATTACTCAAAGTTTCCTTTGCTATTTTATAGATGAAATTTTACTAACATCCCTCATTAGGATTCTTGTTTTATTCTTCCCCTTTCATGTTCTATGACTGCCTTATTTTAATGCATTCTCAAACAAACAAACAAACAAACAAACAAAAAAACAACTCACCTTGTAAGAATATAGGGGCCGGGCAGTGGCGCTGGAGGTAAGGTGCCTGCCTTGCCTGCGCTAGCCTAGGACAGACCACGGTTCGATCCCCCGGTTTCCCATATGGTCCCCCAAGTCAGGAGCGACTTCTGAGCGCATAGCCAGTTGTAACCCCTGAGTGTCACTGGGTGTGGCCCCCAAACCAAAACAACAACAACAAAAAAGAATATGACTCAGATTATATCCATGTTGATATTAAGTCCAATGTCACCAAATAGCCAATTATTCTATTCATAGCATAAAAAAGTGTATTATTTATTATCTTAGGCTATTATAAGAAATACTGTATCAATGTCGTTTATGTAATAACTTTTTAGCTTTCTTAGATGCTACAGATATGAGTCCTGATACAAGGCCTCTTTTCCTGGTTTGCTTGCCATAAATCTGAGAGAAGCAGTTCTAGTTTCTTTTCCTTTATTTTTAGGACAATAATTCTATTGTTCTAATAATAGAATTACAAGTTGGGGAAATAAATTATTCTTCTTAACAGCTTATAAAAATCTACTGGCCCCTATAGTTGTCAGGTCTCCTTGTGAAAGTCTCCTATATTACCATCTTCTTTCTTTCCTTTTAACTGACCTAGAACTGTCCAATTTTGAATTAATTTTTATTGCTTGATTCTCTTCCCTAGTCATATGTCTTTTCAAATCTTTTTTCTACTTCTCAATGAGGTATACTCTGATAAAGTCATTTAATTCTGTGCCATTCCTTCCAGGACTCTCTCAATGACCTTTATTTTATTTTGACTTTCGTATATTGCTTATCATTTTTTAAATTCCCATTACTTTCTTCTTTTCTTATTATTATTGAAATGACCCAATGACTGAAGAGTGAGAACACTTGGTTGTAGTGGTACTCACAATTTTTGCTTGTGCTCAATAGAGGCTGAATATCTTGTTGTGTAGCTCACATGAACTTATTTCCTGTGCACCAGACTTGGCTTTTTGGTGGTGCCCAGGAACCTACACTGAAGTGATGCCTAAATTCTTTTCATGGATGTTCAGAGCATGAGATCAAATGCACAACCTGAAGCTTTCTAAGTAGGTACACTGCAAGTCTCCCTGTTACTACTCCCTTGCTTTGGCTTAATGATTTGCCATTGTCGTTTTTTTCTCTTTTAATATGTTTTTATGTGGTATAGACATTGATTTGCACCCACTAAGAACATTGCTATTTGTATGCTATTAGATCTCTAGATGGTAGGTCTCTTACAGTTTTAAAAGATCCCATTCTTGCTAATAAAATGTGTGTGGAGTTGATGTTTCACTCCAGGCCATCATGATTAAGAACAGATATTCCTTTCCCATATTTTTGCTATGCTTCTTTATTTTCTGGATGGATTATGATGATCAAAGAAAACTACAATAGGTTTCTTTTGAAAAAAACTTTCTGAGTCACAGTACAGTAGGATGTCTATAGAACAACCAGTTGGTGTATGAATTCTGAAGGACATTTTTATTGTCTTTTAAATTTATATCCAGATTCTATTATGGTTGCTTTGTATCCGTGCTTCTTATTTGAGCCTCACAATTGAGAGCATAAATGAATCAGTTCATTTACTTGAAACTGAGTGAACTAAGTGATAACTAATAATAGAGGGCATATAATAGATACTATAGATAATACTAGATAACTGACAAAATAAGATGGATATCATCAACCATTTTAATGACCTTCTTGGATAAAATTTATGTACATTTAGGATTATGCACATTCACAAAAGTTTGAAATGATTTATGTAAAAGTTTATACTTTAACTTGCATTTATTATTTTTTTTTGCTTTTGGGCCACACCCAGTGGCACACAGGGTTTACTCTTAGCTCTGTACTTAGGAATTAGTTCTGGCAGCAATGTGAGGTGGTGGAGAGCAAAACTGGGTTGACAGTGTGCAAGCCCTCTCTACTCCTACTATTTTTCTGGTACCATTAACTTGCAGACTCAATGAAATTCAAGGATAATTTGATTTTGTTGAAATATTGAATGTTTGTAAGTCAGCATTTCACATAAACATTTAGAGATGGCAATGCAAAAAAAACCCTTATAAGTATATTTTCCCTAAGGAGGTGAAATTTAAGTTTATAACTTACCCTAATATTTGACTTTTTTTTCTAATGCTTATCAGGATCAAGATTTAGTTGACAGTAGTAATCATAAATAGGATATATAACAGGCAGGAGAAACAGAGGGTATAAAGTCTTAGACCTGTGAATTAGTAGGCATTAGGGGTAGAAGAAGCTGAGTTCTAGAGAAATTAGAAATCTCAAGTTAGTAAAGTATAAAGAATTAGGGACCTTGTTTTCTAGAAAACAATTAAGTACCAATTTTAAATGAAGATGTTTTAAATAAAATAATGATGCTTGCACCAGATGTAGAACCAATGATTATATCTGGCCTTTTAGAAACAGAACTGTGAATTAGGGGGTAAATAGGTAGACTGCATGTGACACCGGGCATAATTTAAAGGGACATCATTTCTATGGACCCTGAGACTATATAAGTCAACAGTGTTATAAAAATTTCACCTTAATTATAACATATTTTAAATAAAAGAAGGCAAATTGATGTTTAAGTAAAAGAAGTGTCTATATGTAACTAAACAGCCATTCAGAGACTGACTTGCTAGATTTTAGGATCACTCATTTGTATTATAATATTGATTGGTACATTTGATATAAGTCTAAAATTATAGTTGAAATTTAATTTTCAAAATATTGAAAGTTTGAGTAAACTATTAAATTTGCTATGTTGTGCCAAATATTTAAAAATATTAAAAAAGGATGAGTAGACAGACATATTAAAGTTAAAGATTTAATTAAGTTGACTAAAATGAACTAAGTGTTATCTTTATCAAAGCACATTTTCACCTTTTATTTTGGGGTTTAGCTACACATAAATGCGCTAATAAATCATTCCTGAGAGTGTTCAGAGGACAATATGTGGTATTGTGGATGAACTTAGGCCAGTCACATGCCTTAACACTCTACTCGCTCTACGTTTTTGTCTTTTTTCCACATCTATTCATCTTTTTCATTCTTCTAGTTATGGTAGTCACTTTTTTACCTTTTCTAAAATTATCTCCAGAGTTTTATCTTCTTCAAGCTGCCATATAGTTATAATTATATAGAGTATGTTCAGGTTTATATATCACTCAGAAATATGATTTATGATTCTTCTATGTCTTTTCATGGAATTCATGATAGCTCTTATTTTTTGGTGTTGAATAGCATTCCATTGTTTGGATTTGCCACAGTTTATTTAGCCTATTATATATGGAAAGACAAATTGGTTGCTTCAGAGTTCTGGCAGTAAGGAAGAAAATTTCTATAAATATCCACATGCAAACTTTTGTGTGAATACAGTTGTCAGATTTTTCTGGGTAGATTCCATGGGATTCTATTGCTGGATCATAAAATATGCTCAGAACTGCCAAATAGCATGCTTAGTTTGTAAAAATAAAATAGCCAAATTGTCTTCTAAAGTAACTTTTCTGCTCTGTATTTCCACCAGAGAGGAAAAACACTTTCTGTTGCTCCATATACTTGCTGCCATTTCATGGTGTTAATGTCTTGGTATTTGCCTTTCTAATAACTTCTGCTTTCATAAATAATGTTTTAATGACACAAACATATCCAGTTGTTTATATTTGTTTATTATTGCTTTCCAGGAATGTATAGCTGCAGTACATTATGATAAGCAAAGCCCAAAATATTTACTATAAGGTTCTTCCCTCCCGTTTTGGTTTTTTGAGCCACACCTGGTGACACTCAGGGTTACTCCTAGCTATGCCCTCAGAAATTTCTCCTGGCTTGGGGACCCATATGGGACATTGGGTAATAGAACCTGGGTCCGTCCTAGGTTAGCGAGTGCAAGGCAAATGCCCTATCTCTTGCACCACAGCTTCGGCCCCTATAAGGTTCTTTTTAAATAATTGTCCATTTCTGTTCTACAGGAGTTAGAGTAGTAGTACAAAGGGTAGTACATTTGCCTTGAACTGAATTACCTGGTTCAATTCTAGCACTCCAAGTAGTCCCATGAGCACAAGCAGCTATGATCCTTGAGAATAGAGCAAGGAATAATCACTGAGCACTACTAGATGTGCCCCCTAATTAAAAAAAAAAGCTTAAAATTAGAATTTTTGTTTGTTTTTGTTTTATAGAATTAGGTGACCTTATCTACTTTAGGCATGGATTTTAAATGGCGCTTATAATGATTTATGACCTTTTAAAGATTATTTCAGTATATTAATTGTGGATTAAAGTAGTTTCTAAGTGGAATACTAAAGCTAAATGTGATTTTAATATTTAAATTTAATGAAAACATTTTTGTTGCTATTGGGCCACATCCTGTAGTACTCAGGGTTTAATCCTGGACCTGTTACCAGGGTTACTCCTTGCAGCTCTTGGGGTATTATATGGGTGCCAGGGATTAAAACTGCATCGGAGATAGCATGGAGGTAAGGTGTTTGCCTTTCATGCAAAAGGTCATCAGTTCGAATCCCGGTGCCCCATATGGTCCCCCGTGCCTGCCAGGAGCAATTTCTGAGCATGGAGCCAGGAGTAACCCCTGAGCACTGGCGGGTGTGACCCAAAAACCAAAAAAAAAAAAACCAAACAAACAAACAAAAAAAAACTGCATCAGTTGTGACTGAGCCAAGCATCCTACCTGCTGTACTATTGCTCCAGCTCCAATTAATGTGATTAAAAAAACATTATGCTTTTTTTAAAGTATATCTTTATTTCTTAGAAGTAAATTTTGTTTTTAAAATCTTTATTTTTAAATATATAAACAATACATTTTAATTGTAATACAGTTTGCATTTGACATGGAACATTTTATCTTAGCATTCTTTTTGGCATTTCTCTTCCTTTATAACAAGCAATTATTCCTTTTTTCCCTCTGCTGACCCTAGTTTCACTGATTCACCTTCTCTTGTAGCAATTTAAAATAGTGCCAAGGAAAGATGCTTGTCCCTGACTTGAATCTGTCAAGCTGCTAACTAGTTTCTTCTCAGGTGTCTGCTGAAGATGAAGCAGATTTTCAACAAAAAACATTTCAGGGACTATTTGGCTGTTGTTTCCATCATCAATTTTAGCCACGAGAGGGTCTTGACTGAGGTTAGGTAGTAATTTTGCTCTTTGTGTTCTATATAATACTTTGCCAAATTACCATCATGGCATGTATTAGTCACTTCACATTTATTTGGCATAGGCAAAAGGGCTCACAGAATAATTTATGATCTAAATGCAACTCATAATAGCAGAGTTGCTGCTGGTACTTAGAAATTAATTCAAAAATCACTGTCTGTATCATAATTATTAACCATTGTTTTTAAACCCATGTTGTGGAAACTAAAGGTATTAATTAGGAATTTGGCATAAAGTCAAATAGAATCTTGTGATTTTTTATATTGAAATGTAGCAACTGGTTATAAAATGAATTTGAATACAGTAAACATCTTTATATTTTTAAATAAAGTTGTGAGTCATCAAGTCCATTGACTCCAAGGACTTGAGGTCCATCATCACCATACTATACTAGTCTACAGTTTAGAAAGTCTGAAAGAATATAGGTTCTTCTTTTTTTTTTAAGTTTATTTTTTGAACTTGCTTGTTCAAGCCCATGTTCTCCCTTGAACATGCGTTTCACTTTCTTGTCTTGATGTTTCTTTGCCTATTTCTTTTTATCTTTTTTTATATTTTGACTAATCCCAGTGGTTCTCAGAGGTGACTATTGGCTCTATATTTAGAAATCACTCTCAGCAAGAATGCTGGGGATCAAACCTGAGTCATCTGTGGTCAGGGGAAACATCTTACCCACTGTACTATTGCTCTAGCTGATAGTGTCCTCTTTTAATGCATTTTAAAGACTATTGAGAATAAGTCATAAATTATAGACAATTGAATTTATTTGAAATTCTGAAATGTATAATTAGAAAAAGGTTATAGATCAGGTCAAAAGGGGAAATTCTTAGAACTTGAACTGAGGTCTTATCAAATAGGAGGAGAGGTCCAGATATTAATTCCCTGCACTGTATCTTTCTGCATCCATCATCATTACTGGTAACATAGACTGTGGCTTCTGAGTATTGTCACACTTGGTTCTTGTTGACTCCAGCCAGCACTACAAGGTCAGGTGTTACTGCATCCTCAGGCCTGAGTTCCTAACATTCTGAACTTGAAGTGCAGGGCCTAGTGTCTATAAAACTAATTTTCTGGAGTGCCCCTCCCTCTTGATATCTATGATAGCTTGTGAGGGATTTCAACAACAAAAAATTTGATTGGACTAGAAAAAATTGTGAGCAATTTCAAAACATATCCAAAGAGGTAGTTTATTATCTCTAACCATAATATGGGTTGTCTTAGAAATGTTATATTCCTGATGGTAGAGCTCTAAACCTTTCTCCAGCAGTTACATAGAAGTATTTAGGGGGCCCGGGAGATAGCATGGAGGTAAGGCATTTGCCTTTCATGCAAAAGGTCATCGGTTTGAATCCCGGTGCCCCATATGGTCCCCCGTGCCTGCCAGGAGCAATTTCTGAGCATGGAGCCACGAGTAACCCCTGAGCACTGCCGTGTGTGACCCAAAAACCACACACACACACACAAAAAGAAGTATTTACTGGAAGGGATGATTATGATGAAAATGGTCTTTATTTAACATTTTCTAGAATCTTCAGTATAGTGTTAGGCTTTCTAAAAATGAAGTTCAGGAGCCAAAGCGGTGGCATAGGCCTAAGGCATTTGCCTTGCACTCACTAGCCTAGGACGGACTGCTGTTTGACCCCCGGCGTCCCATATGGTCCTACAAGTCAGGGAAAATTTCTGAGTGTATAGCGACGAGTAACCCCTGAGCGTCACCAGTTGTGACCCCAAAGCAAAAAAAATGAAGTTAATTGAATTTTTACAATAATATATCCATTTCCTTAACTTCTTTGCATACAATTATTTATTGTTCTCCCACCCTCGCCTATAGGGACAACACTGTGGCCTTATAAGTGGTGCTCAAAATTTAGGTGTGAGCACAGCAGGTCTTGTAAATGAGGTGCAGTATAATGTCCTGGATTTCAAACTTAACACCTTGAGTAGAGTAGGCATTAGCTCTGCCTCTTTGGAAGCGAAGTCTCATGCCCAAGGGTTTGGGAAGCATGGGTCTGGAAGAAAATGCTGACACAGGAAATAATCCATACAAGGTTGAAGAAAATAAAACAGGTTCAGAAATATTCCACCACAACTTTCTGCTCACTAGCAAAAAATAACAGTAAAACGATAGACTAGTTGTGGAAAAAGAAGCACTATGCACCTTCTCCCTGAGACCTTAGGTCTTTACTAAAAAGAGAAAAACCACTCCTTTCGGTGGAAGACAGGTAGGTTTAAGACCAATCCAGAGCTACTTACAGTCCATGAGTGACAAGCACATGCAAAGAAGAATTATCCCGAATCGAGTGAAAACCAGTTATTCCAACAACTCTTTAGCTGCTTCCCTAGGCTAGCTCCCAGAAGTGCTTTATCAGGGTTTAATGTTCTAGCCAGTTGAGATTAAATTTCTAGGTCCAAAACTAAGACTGTATCCTAATTTCCCCATTTCTAGAAGTTCAATGAGCTATCCATTTCACAATGGAGCCACCTTCTAATTTCTCTATTTCTAATATAATAATTGATCAAGATCAATTTCTGTTTTTCTTGAGGTACCCGGCAATTATAATGGTTGCAGCGCCATGTATTATACTTAGCAATATTAAGGATAAACGCTTGGTCATGTGAGTTGGTACCAGAGATTGAATTCAAGACTTTAGGCAAACAAGGCAAGTGCACTTCCATTGACCGATCCATATCTTGATCAATGTGTATGGAACATTTTACATGCTACTTTGTATTCGTTTGCTGCCAAGTTTGGCTTTCTAGCCAGATAGCAATTATTGAATGGATTAACTTTAAGTAAAAGAAAACTAGACATCAATTACATACTAGTCTTAAAAGTTATATGTTAATATTAGAATTATATAAAAGCTCCCATTGTATAAAGTTCAATTCTATTATCTCAACAACTCAATATATATTCATTAAGAGTGGCCATGTTAACAGATTATATAAATGGTTTTTTGAGGGACAACATTGTAAAGACTCAGAGCTTACTTCTAATTCCGTGCTCATGGATCGCTGCTGACTTTTCTCAGCATATGTGTTTCTATTCAGGATCAAACTAAGAATGACCACAAGCAAGCCAAAACCTTAAACTTTGTAATATCTTTCTGGTGCCAATTTACAATACTTTTAAAAGTTCTAGGTGCTAGATTTTGCAAGGGCTTTTCAGCTGAGTTAAAAATGGTTTCTAATTTTTGGAGGAATCTCCATATTGCTTTCCTTTCTCTCCACATCCCCGCCAGCACTGCTTGTTCTCATTCTTTGTGATATGTGCCAATCTCTGTGGTGTGAGGTGGTATTTCATAGTTGTTTTGCTTTGCATCTCCCTGATGATTAATGATGTGGAGCATTTTTTCATGTGTCTTTTGGCCATTTGTATTTCTTCTTTGTCAAAGTGTCTGTCCATTTCTTCTCCCCATTTTTTGATGGGATTAGATGTTCTTTCCTTGTAAAGTTCTGTCAGTGCCTTGTATATTTTGGAGATTAGCCAAATTTGGAGATTAGCCAAATTTGGAGATTCACCCAATACCCATCAGATAAGGGTCTAATTTCCAAAATATACAGAACTTTACAAGAAAAAAAATCTATTCCCATCAAAAAATGGGGAGAAGAAATGGACAGACACTTTGACAAAGAAGAAATACAAATGGCCAAAAGACACAACTCCTAGGAATATACCCTAGGAACACAAAAATACAATACAAAAATCCCTTCCTTAAACCTATGTTCATTGCAGCACTATTTACCACAGCAAGATTCTGGAAACAACCAAGATACCCTTCAACAAATGAATGGCTAAAGAAACTGTGGTACATATACACAATGGAATATTATGCAGCTGTCAGGAGAGATGAAGTCATGGCATTTTCCTATATATGGGTGTACATTATTATGGTGAGTGAAATAAATCAGAGAGAGAGAAATACGCAGAATGGTCTCACTTATCAATGGGTTTTAAGAAAAATGAAAGACATTCTTGCAATAATAATTTTCAGAGACAAAAGAGAGAAGGGCTGGAAGTTACAGCTCACCTCATGAAGCTCACCACAAACAAGGATGAGTTTAGAGAAATAGCTACATTTTGAACTATCCTAATAATGAGAATGTATGAGGGAAATAGAAAGCCTGTCTAGAGTACAGGCAGGGGTTGGGTGGGGAGGGGGGAGATTTGGGACATTGGTGATGAGAATGTTGCACCGGTGATGGTGGTGTTCTTTACATGACTGAAGCCCAAACACAATAATGTATGTAATCAACGTGTTTAAATAAATTATTTTAAAAATCGTTCCAATTCTCAAAGGGATTGTAATGTGGCAGGTGAAATAAAACAAAGTATAATATCAGAAAGAAAATTCTTAGGTTAATTGAGAAATGTTGGTTCCAATAAAGAATCTATTAATGGTATTCTAAGTCATGGTTTTTCAAATTAAAACAAAAGAAAATATGATGGACTTAATAAAACTCAAGCAGTATGTCACAGTAATAGTAAGTGAGCCTATCACTTTCTGTTAGAGTTAGCATGTTAAATTTTTTTAACAAATTCTTTTAGCTAGGAAGTGATTTCTGTATCTTATGTATTATCTGTTGATAATGGTGAGATATTTAGAAAACTAAAATATTCAGGCCAGAGATCAACCCTGGGTACTCCATTCTATAGAAAGAATATTTTCAAATTTGTTGATGAGATAAATGAGAAATGTGTTTCACTCTCAAGATATATCTTGCACATTTGATGGAAAATTACTGAAGAGAAGCAGTCACATTTCAGTGTCTCAGACCTGTTAGAAAGTGAGAGTAGTTTCTCTCCACGGATTTGTTATTGTGAAGAAAAATAAAAAGCTATTTTGTTGCACTGGGGTGCTCAATTTCAAGCTTTAGTTTATATTGGACCTTTACAAGGTGTGGGACAAGTAATAGGAGGTGGTAGTTGATAGAGGCAATTTATAAGTCTGATCCTTAAAAATCCATGACTTTCAACTGAGAATTTGCTTGTTGGTCTAAGGCTTATTACTATAGATCAAATAGGTAAATATGAAACAATTATTTGGGCATAATGTTCTAAGTGTCTTGCTATGGTATAAATTCTATATGTTTGAATTGTTGGTAAAAGAAGAAATTAAACTTTGAAGAGGCATAGTGATGCCTATCCCTTTAGGGGTAGCATAAACCAGTGTTTCTCAATTTAGCCCCTTTTTGACCTTGCTTTCTTTTTGTGTCCACTTGTCCTACCCAGTAATCCCCCTCGTTTTATATATGGTACTCATTTTATGATTTTTTTCACCTGCAGTCCCCAATTTAGAAATTATGGCTTAAGTCTTCATATTGCCATTTAAGCTAGTTTACATATACTATTTTTAAAAATATGATAATATTATAAGAAAACTTCAGCCTCTCTAGATTTTCTTTACACCAGGTAATACTTTAGAAAAATACCAATTAACCTGATATGATGTCTGAGAAAGAAATTTTCAGTCTCTAACTACTTATACTAAATATATTTTGGGGATTGTTTTACAAAACTTTTCTAATTTAATGTAATTTTCTTTATATGTGAGTGAAGATATTTAGTGGTCATAACATAAGTTCTAGGCACTCTTTTCTAGAAGACTTTAAGCCTAATTATATCATATTCTAGTGCTCATCGTATACATATAGAAATTCATAGTGTTAATTTTGTCTTTAATATAAAATTTCAAGATTATTTTAAAGATTAAATTATGATTCTGTTATTAAACTATGATTTCCATGATTGTTTTAGTCTAATACTGATATAGCTTGTAGGCATTATTTGAGATTTCATATTTTTACAGAGTCAAATATAGTGTATTCCATGTACTCAGACACTTGGAGAGTTAAGAGTCTAGTTTTTGTGTTTGTGATACAAAATTCAAAAATGCTAGTCCAAATGACTATGCTTTTTATATAGGACACTGAGACTACCATTTCAAATCTACTTTTGTGGTTCTCATGGGCAGTTTTTACTTTTGTAAGTAGCAATATTTAAATGCTTAGACTTACTGAAAATGTTGCCACATTGAGAATAGTGTAGCTCACTAAATCAATGTTATAAATCTTAAGGGAAATTGTAATTTTATACAAAACACAGTATATTTTGCCTTTTTTATCTAATGCATAAAATGGTCATTGGTTATTAAGTACATAAGTACTTTTGTATATATCACTTTTATACATCCTTTGAGTCACACCTGACTTACTCCTGACTTTGTATTCAGGGAGTACTCCTGTGGCCTTGAGGAACACATGTAGTGCTGTGGTTCAAATTCAGGTCTGTAGCATGTGAGGCAAACATTCTACCCAATGTACTATTGCTTCAGCCCCAATGTATATATAAATTTTAGAAGATGACCATGCTATATTTTTTTAGAAAGACAAGATAAGCAACCTTATCCTCCTTTTATCCATCCTTTGGGCACTGAAGAATTTAAAAAAGAAAAAAAAAATTAACCCTGTGGATCAAAGATGAAGCAGGAGATATAAAGCGGATTAAAGTTAAAATGAAGATAAATTCCTGAAAGCAAACAAAGGCATGAGAAAATGCAAAAAGCTTTCAAGGTTAAATAGAGTGATAATCTCAAAAGCCAAATGAATTTAAAGTTCTTTCAGGTTTTATCACAACCTATCACAAATAATTCCTTAAAGAGATACTTGGGCAAATAGCTGCTACAACAGGAATAATTTATCTATAACCAAAGTACGTATTTCTGCACTTTTCTGTTTATGTAATAAATTTCAATATAAGACTATTTTAATGAGTTATTGATATTTGGGTCATCTTAATACAGTGTATATTTAATTTTAAATTCAAATCATAGAAAGTGTCAGAAAAAAGCTATTTAAAATGTCCAAAAGTGGTTAGCATCTTATTATAAACTTCGTATCAGTGTGGCTAAGTTTTGAGATATGTATCTCTATAGAATTCTTAGTTTTTATGTTTTTTTTTTACAGTAGATTTTCTCCTCTTTTTCTATTAACCTTTTCCTGTGTACTTGCTTGAAGCTTTCAGGTTGCTCATGAACTGGTTACTCGGGGACTTGCTAGAGCAGTTGGCCAATATTTGTTCTTTATTCAAATTTCTAGGTGATATGTTATATTATGAAATCAGTATTATTAGCGATAATAACTAAGAAAAATTAAAAACAAATCAAGTGTATGAAGACCACTTGTTCATATGTAAAATTTTGGAAATAGCCTAGGCAAAAAGTTTGGTTCTTTGGAAAATAACCAGAGAAACTAAACCTTCTCACTGACTTATTTTTTTAATATTGATGCTCAGAATATTTAAACTGTAGAAAGACTACGATAGGGGCCCGGGAGATAGCATGGAGGTAAGGTGTTTACCTTTCATGCAAAAGGTCATCAGTTTGAATCCCGGTGCCTCATATGGTCCCCTGTCCCTGCCAGGAGCAATTTCTGAGCATGGAGCCAGGAGTAACCCCAGAGCACTGCCGGGTGTGACCAAAAAAAAAAAAAAAAACCTATTACCATCACTGTAAGGGCTCTTCCTAGATTTCAAGCAGCAAGAATGTGCTAAACTGCCTAATTATATTAATAGAATAAAATCTATGATGTGGACCATTTATAGCTGCAAGATATTGATGATAAGAAAAATGTACCCAAATCACTGCTTGTGGAAACTAGACTGAGTCATTTAATTATTCTAGAGTCAAGAATATGAATTTTGTTTTTAAGTATAATGTGTAATTACTAACATAGTGAATGAAAAAAAAAACCACCACATCTTAGAGTTATTACATGGTGAGGCCTGTAAGCTACCAGAGCATTCTGTGGTAGCTTTTCCAACTTTATAAAAGACTATAGATTACAGGAATTATCCTGAGAAAAATAAATATTGAATCTGATCTTGGCCCAAATCTGAGAAGTGATAACATTAGTGAGCTGAAATTCTTATTTTCAATCAGATAGAAATGGTAGAGATGGTGTCCAGGAAAATCAGTGATTTAGAACAATGTACCTGAGAGAATACATGAGAGAAGCTCGAGGAGGTTCTTGAGCTTAGCTTAAAGAAATGTTGCCACAGAAGCACTTTCTTAGCCAATTTACTGTTGTTGCTTCTTTTTAGAAGAAAGAGAACCTCTTACTGCGATGTTAATATGTCCTTACTAGTTTGCCAACATTTATCTCCCTATTTAATCAGTGAAGTGTGGGCTTGACAAGAAGATTGTGTCTAGTCTAAAATTTATTATTTTTTTAGAACACATGATACTTTCACTATTATTTACAGTAGCTGTCCAAAGTTTGCAAAAGAATGAATATAAATATGGCATGGAAACTTAAATATTAAGCATAGAAAAATTTTAATTATAGAAATAAGACACATATCAGAACATTGGTATGCAATAGGAGAGGAATTGAGTCAAGATTAATATGCTACTTTTCAGCCTTTGTGGATGATTCTGAAAAAATTTGACCAAGTAGTACAAAGTTCTTCGTACTTCCATTTTTTACTAGTTAGCATTCTATTAGCTGGGAAGAGTGACAAAACTTCACCTGGCTAACATTCAGGAAAATTAAGTGGAGGAGAAAGCTTTTAAAAAACAAAAATAAACAAACAAAACTTGCCACAACTGTCCTCCTCTTTTTCTTTTTAAATTTTATTTATATCTTCTAGATAGGGACTCCCACCTTTTTCATAGAACCTTAGAAAATGCATCATTTTGTTCTGTCTCACATTTGTCTTCCTACAAATTGAGAAAAAAATATAAGTGGATGAGACCCAGGGCCCAAGTGGTCAGGAACACTAAGTGGGAAAAAAAAAGAAAAAAGGTCAGATCTAAATAGCAAAGCCAAAATTAATGACAATAGAATCAAGAGACTCAAACTATAACAAGCTAAACACAAAATATACCTGTTATACTATTAGTCCAGGGGGTTAAGAGTGGAGGTATTGGACACATGCTGAGTGGAGGGAGGTCAACAACATTTAGGGTCAACCATCATTAATAAATGACTCTAAATTTATTGTCACTATATGCCTGAAATATAACTATAAAAGACTTGCAATTCACAATGGTCTCGATAAAATTAAAAAAAAATAGAAAGAAGCAGTATTATTTTATCCTCTCCAACAAATCCACATATATAATTATATATTACATATTGTACAATTTGGTGTATAGTTGTAATGTTTTAAAATAAGTTAATAGATAAAATGACAGTTTTTCCATTAATTTAAAAAATTAAGCAGTTATATATTAGAACATAAAATATATTTGAATTGTATCAAAGTATAAGAAATATTTAGACCTGAAGAAAAAATTAATCAATATTTTCCTTGATCTTAAATAAATAATAAGTTAACACTTTTTTAAAAATTTTGTACCATATGGGGCCACTACAATAGGTAGGGCATTTGAGTTGTACATGACATAGTTTCAATATCTGGCATCCTATATGATTCCCTAAGATTGCCTAGAGTAATTCTTGAGCACAAAGCCAGGATTATCCCCCAGGCACATCTGGGTGTGATACAATAATCAAACATACATATACTCATGTATAAACAAACATATATATGCATGCATATATATGTAAGTTGTTCATAATTGAGTTTTAGTTATATAATATTCCAATAACCATCCCTTCATTAGTGCACATTTCCTGCCACCAATGTCCCCAATTTCCCTCCTGCCTCCCCTATACACCACCTGCCTCTATAGCAGACAGTTTTTTCTTCTTCCTATATACTCCTATTTTCCTTTTGGACACTATGGTTTGCAATATTCTACTGAAGGAATATCATTCATAATACTTTACCTTCTTTTATGTACTAAGTGTGATGAATTGGAGGGAGTGGGAGTCATAGAGTGACTACACTCATTTGTGGAATATAGATAGATAGATGGATGGATAGATAGATAGATAGATAGATAGATAGATGATAGGTGATAGATAGTATATCTATCACAAAGACAATAGAGACCAGGGTCAGGAAGACACTCCTTAGAACTTTTTATTCTAGATCAGGGTCATGAATGAATTAATGGTCAGCAAGCAGTTCACTCATAAATTTAGAGATTAACATGTAAATGTTGTATTTTATGGGGACTTTGCACCCTCTAATAACTTTTGGTAAAGATTTTTGATATTTTAAGAGAACTTTGGCATATGTAATTTATTTATAACATGCTCTTTATCCTTTACAGTAGGGATATTTGAAACACACCTTGAATATTAACTAGATCTAGAATTACTTTATTGAGTATGGTAAGAAAAAGAATTGAGTGAGTATATTTGAATATTCAAAGAAACATTATTTCAAAACAATTCTCAATAGTTATTAAACAAGTATTGACTATTTTCATGTCCACGCTAAATCTTGAAATTGCTTTCTTTTGTTGTGAATATTTCTTTCCCCAAACACCCTTAACTACTTTTTTCTGTTTTACAGTTAGTGGTATACTACACATATGTCTTTCTGAGAGGTTTGGTTTTTAAGATCTATATCTTATATATCTTATTAAACTCAAAATACAAGCCTTGTAGATAGGAACCTTTCAATGATTTTTAAATTATGTCTTGAGACCTGCATAAGTTATAAGAGAAAATGATTAGATGCCCTTGAAACTAAAGATTTAATTCCAATTTAGCCACTTGGTACCTGAGTGACTTTTCAAGTTATTCTGTTTTTTTGTTTTAATTTTTCCATGGGCTGTTTTTTCTCGGGTTTGAAGGAAGGGCAACTGTTTCACGGATACACAACAGTTTAGGAACTTTACAGACTAAAATTCGACCTTAAAAGAAGAATGAAGGGTCTACTTTAAGATAGACAGACTTCACAAACAAAATTTATATATAAAGATGACACAAAATCTCATGACAATCAACTCTTACAAACAGAAATGGAGAATAAACTTAATACCTAGAAATAAAACAGCTCACCACTAGAACAACCAGGGGTACAGAGACGAAATCAAAAAGGAAATCAACAAATGTGTAGAAACAAATGAGAATCTTTGGTCACAGAAAAAGCAGTATTAATAAGAATTATTAAAAGAAGAAGAAACTATAGCTTTGCATGCATTTATCTGTAAGGAAAAAAGACCTACATACATGTTACTTAATGACATGGTCAAGAAATTGGAAAATGATCTGCAAAAGAAGCCAAAAGTAGGTAGGCAGAAGGAATTAAACATTAGAACAGAAATTGATGGGGGGACCGGGCGGTGGCGCTGGAGGTAAGGTGCCTGCCTTGCCTGAGCCAACCTAGGACGAACCGCGGTTCGATCCCCCGGTTCCCCATATGGTCCCCCGTGCCTGCCAGGAGCGACTTCTGAGCGAATAGCCAGGAGTAACCCCTGAGCGTCACTGGGTGTGGCCCAAAAACCAAAAAAAAAAAAAAAAAGAACAGAAATTGATGAAAAGGATAACCAGAAAACAATAAAAAAGACTAATGAAAGCAAAAGTTGGTTCTTTGAAAAATAAACTGGACATGCATTAGTAAATCTCACAAAGAAAAGGGAGAGTATGAAACTTAATAAACAAAATCAGAAATGAAAAGGGGATACTTACCTGGCAGGGGAGATACCATGATCACGAAGGTGGCTTTCCCAGGGTGAGGCTTATCCATTGCACTCCAGATGTTCTGACTCCTGTGATTTCCCCAAATGTGGGGAACTCGACTGCATAATTTGTGGTAGTGGGGGACTGCGTTCACGCTCTCCCCTGAAAGAAAAAAAAAGAAATGAAAAGGGGTATGTACTATAGATACTGCAGAAATAAAAGTATAATAAGAGATTACTTTGAGAATCTTTACAAAAGAGAACCTGGAAGAAATAGAATTTTGGACTTCTACAATTTCCCAAGCCTGAAACAAGATAATCTGGAATACAGAAACAGACCTATCACAGTTGAGGAAATTGATGGTAATTAAAAAACTTCCCAGATAATAAAATCCCGGGCTGAGATAGATTTACAAATGAATTCTTTAAAAGTGTTAAAGAAGACCTACTGTCAATTCCTGTCAAGTCCTTTCAGAAAGTGGAAGAAACAAAAAGAATCTCAATTTCTATGAACCTAAAATAACACTGATACCAAAGCATACAGAAACACTACAAAAAAGAAAAGTCGGGCAAATATTCTTGATGAATACAAATGCAAAGATCCATAACAAAATACTAGTAAATAGAATCCAACAACTCATCAAGAAGGTTATACACCATGACCATAAAAGGTTCATACCAGGAATGCAAGGATGATTTAACATACACAAGTAAATTAATATGATACACCACATCAATAAGTGAAAAATAAAATATTGCATGATCATATTAATAGATCCAGAGAAAGCTTTAGATAAGGTCTTGTACCTGTTAAAGATAATTACTCTAACCAAGATGAGAATTGAAGAAACTTTTCTCAATATAGTCAAAATCATTTACCACAAGCCTGTTTAAAGCATATTCAAGCATATTCAAAATTCTAAAATCTGACACATGAAAAAATTGCTCCCTCTCCACTTATGTTTATACTTGTCAAAAAAAAAAGAAAGAAATGCAAAGAAAAATATACCAAATGCATCCAGATAGGAAAGGGAGAAGTCAAGCTCTTGCTCTTTGTAGATGATATGATACTGTATATAGAAAATCCTAAAGTTTCTACAAAAAAACTTTTTACAAACAATAAACTTTTATAGTAGTGTGGTAGGCTATAAACTTGATATGCAAAACTTCATAGATTTCTATAAACAAATAATGAAACAAAAGAAAGTGATATTACAAGAACATTCACATTCATTCTTCAGAAAATCAAGTACCTTGGAATCAATTTAACTAAAGAGGTAAAAGGCCAATACGAAAAAACTAAAAACATTGCCTCAAGAAATAAAATATGACATTAGGAAGTGAAACAATATCTCTGAACCTGGACTGGTAAGTTTCACATCAAATTTAATGCAATTCCTATATGAATACTCATATCATTTTTCAAATAAGTGGATGAAATGTTTTAGAAATTCATATGGAATAGCAAACATCCACAAATAGCTAAAGCAATCCTTGGGAAACAGAATATGGGAAAATCATTTTTTCCCATAATAAACTATACTATAAAGCAGTAGTCATTAAAACACCATGGTGCTGAAATTAAGACAGAACTCAACTCAGAAGAGATATGAATATTCTGAGATAGACCTGAAGATATATGATAAATTAATAGTTGATAAAGTTGCAAGAAATATAAAGTGGAGCAAGGAACCCTTCTTCAACAAGTGACGTTGGGACACTGGTCAGCTATATGCAAAAACAAGCAAACTCATATCACTTTTTATCGCTTTGCACAAAAGGCAAATCAAAATGGAATGAAAGTAATTTTAGACCTGAAACCCTAATGTACTTAAAGGAAAATGTACGTAGAACACTCAGTGGTATTAAAGATAAAGACATCTTCAAGGATGAAGTACCATTGGCCAAGTAAGAGATAGCAAAGATAAACAATTGAGGCTACTTTAAACTGAGATGCTTCTGCATCTCAAAGGAAAAGGGGACTAGAATACAAAGACAACATACAGAATGGGAGAAGCTATTCACTTAAAAACTATCTAATAAGTAGTTAATATCTAAGATATATATGGCACTGGTAGAACTCAGAACTCAGCAAGAAAAAAATCTTACCCTGTCCAAAAATTGGGAAAAGAAAAAGAAATACCAAAAGGCACATTAAAAAAATGTTCCACATCACTAATCATGAAGAAGATGCACATCTAAACAATAGTGAGGTATTATCTCACACCACAGAGACTGGCACACATCACAAAGAAAATAAACAACCTGTGCTGATAAGGACGTGAGTTATTGAGAGCTAAAGTGATAGTACAGCAGGTAAAGGTGCTTGCTTTGTACACAACCAACCTAGTTCCTTGTACTGTAATGGGTCCTTTAACCATGCCAGGAATGATCCTTGAGCACAGAGCAGGAGTAAACCCCAAGCTTTCTGCTGGAGTGGACCAAAATTAAAAAAAATACAACTTTATATATTATTTTTTGAAGTACATTGCACAACATATATTTGAGAGATAGTACTTGATTATAAGTTGAAAAATAAAGATTATAGGGAGTGGTGATAAAATGAAAATAAACATTATAAGAAGCTCACGATAAATGATCTTTGATTTATATTAATATCCTTAAAATATTTGATAGTAGTTTCTAGAATTTAATACTTCTATTTGCTTTATCAAATTTGAAACCAAACCTATAACTTATTAAATCTACTATTAGTACAATTGAACCAAATTCAAAAAGGTTTAATGGATGTATATTTATTTTCTTAGAGAATATTTACTAATGCTTTCGTAAACTCTTGAATCAATTACCTTTTCTCTGGATTGTTGCCAAATACATTAGTTATTCTAGAATTTTCATTTCATTTAGGTTCTAAAATATATTATGCTTGAATTTAGATGACTGGAAAATACAAATGACATTATACTGGTTTGTTCTTGAAACTGCCGATTTGAAGAGATCACCTGAGTTTTTACACTGTGTTCAGAATCACTTCACATGACCGATTAAATATTCTCTTTCTTCCAAATACCCTATAGCTATAACCCTCTTCTTTCCCCTCTATTGAGTTTTGAAATAACATTTAGTGCTATCTTTCATACTTTGGGCTCCAATCACTCTCCAAATCATTGCAATCTTATTCCACCCTTTCCTACCTTGCCACTTCACAGAAACTGCTGTTTTAGCAAAGTTAAAAAAATTCAAACTGTATTAAATCTAATAGTATTTTAAATTTATAGTTTTACTTTACTGCTTTAGAAAGTACAGCTACATTCTCATTTTCTATAGCTTCTTTAAATTAATCTTCTAAAAATCATGTTAACCTTAGTTTTCTTTCTTATCAACTACTCCTTATTAAAGACTTTATTTTTTATAGAATTGCAACATTGGTCTATATATAT